>MU773595.1:34938-49590 GCA_026770625.1 Nicotiana glauca
CAACAGAGAATGGCCAGAGCCTATAATAAGAAAGTGCGCCTACGGAAATTTGAAGTCGGACAGATGGTATTGAGACGCATCCTACCTCATTGGGCAGAAGCAAAAGGAAAGTTCGCTCCCAATTAGCAAGGGCCATTTGTTGTATCTCGAGTGTTGTCCAACGGAGCATTACATCTAACAGATGTGGAAGGAAAATGTGTAGAAATGGCAATCAATTCTGATGCAGTCAAAAGATATTATGTATGATTTCTTTATCTTTATGTATCTGATTGTATTTGACATATTTTGAGATTGAAATGATGAAGGCATTTTGTTCCGCTATCCAAACACTTTATCCATTGCAATTCCTTTGAGACTTACTATATTTTCTTTCATATCCCTCTTTCGGAATCAACAACAACAAAAACAAATCAAGGATTGAACGAGGAAATTAAGTGGAGAAACAAGAAAAAAAAAAGAAAAGAGAAAAGAAAGGAAAAAAAAGAAAAAGAAAAGAAAAGAGGAAAAAGAAAAAGAAAAAAAAAGAAAAAAAAAGAAGAAGAAGAAAAGAAAGTAAAGAAAAGAAGAAAAGAAAGAAAAGAAAAGAAAAGAAGAAAAAATGGAAGAAAAGAAAAATCGCAACAATGAAGCGATTTTATGACCTGAACTACGTTTGACTTGATCCCAAAAGGGTACGTAGGCAGCCTCACGGAGGTTCAGTCACAACCAAAGAAAAGTCCAAGAATCCCCAAAGAAGAAACTGGGGCAGAAGTTATGGAAGATATGATTTCGAAAGTTGTAATTTTTGAACCCACGTTGAAATATTTTGAGCCTTTATACCCTTCTTTCTAAACCCATACAAAAGCCACATTACAGTCCAAAGAAAGACCTTCTGATCAATTTTAAGAAATGGCAATACAACCAGATAAAGTGAGTCATGTTATGGACAACATTCCGGTACCAGGAGATGAAAGACTAAAAATGAGAGAGTCTTATTAGTAAAAACCCTTACGGGCACTATAAGGCGATGTGAGTTGAGAGATATGAAAATGAGAGTCTTATTGGTGAAAACCCTTATGGGCACCGTAAGGCGATATGAGTTGAGATATATTAAAATGAGAGAGTCTTATTGGTGAAAACCCTCACGGGCACCATAACGCGAAAGAGAGTTTTCAAAGCGGGCAAATGAAAGAAGGTTGTGGTTGAAATGCGGCAAAACAAGCAAGGTTTAGGTTTCAGAGAAAATCGGGTTATGAAATATGGAGTGACAAATGTGGCAATTGATAGTCGGTTGGTTGGACAGACTAGGCTGGTTAATTCAAAATGCATGGCATGATCAACAGAATCAGCCTTCCCACTCAGATAAGTTCTATCCTCCTTCTCTTTTCAGAGTCTTCTATCCTCAAAACTTCGAGGTCATTGCATTTCATTTTTCTTGAAATTTGTCTATAAGTCATTTGTAGTCAAAGCTAACTACCAGCTTCCCAGTTGTATGGCACAATGAGATCGGGACTTATTAAAGGACAGTTGAAACAAGAAGGACCAATGGTAATCAGATAATTGGAGAAAGAAGCAAAAGTTCACAAGAAAGGGAAAAGAAACACCAAGACAGTGACATGAGGAAAACATTTTGGGTCATCAGGATCAAAAAAGTTTGAAATTTAGATGGGAAATTACGGCAAGACAAAACAAGTTCATGAAGCAAGTCGGAGCAAGTTCAGAAGTGGGAGCATGGCCAACAAGAATGCCAGCAGCTAACCACCATTTTATACTAACAAATTCTTCTTTGATTAGAACAGGGATAAAAGATTCAAATTCTTACTAATCACTTTAAAGTGAATGTGACCAATGTGGATAACAAGGGAACACAGAAAGTTGTAGCAGTTAGGCACCCACCTGGAGAACAAGGGAGGACAATTCAAGTTTTAAGGGAAAGCAGCAATATTCAAAGGAATCCATTTCAAGCTTCAGCAGTCAGGCGCCCACCTGGAAAACAAGGGAAGTATAATTTTCAGCCTTCAATTTATATATTTGATAATATGCTGTACCCAGTTACCAAACTGGGGCAGAAAATTTTCTTCGTTTTGTATGTTTGTTGTAAGCAGGTGCCCACCTGAAAAATAAGGGGATATCTTTTCAAATTCAGCAAGCAGGTGCCCACCTAAAGAACAAGGGAATATCTTTTCAAATTCAGCAAGCAGGCGCCCACCTGAAGAACAAGGGAATACATTCCAAAGTACAACAAGCAGGCACCCACCTGAAAAACAAGGGAAGTATAATACAACTTTATCTTTCAAGTTAACATTCAGTAATATCATGTACCCAGTTACCAAAATGGGGCAGAAAATTTTGTTCGTTTTGTATGTTTGTTGTAAGCAGGCGGCCACCTGAAAAATAAGGGAATACATTTCAAAATCAGCAAGCAGGCACCCACCTGAAGAACAAGGGAATATCTTTTCAAATACAGTAAGCAGGCACCCACCTGGAAAACAAGGGAAGTATCATCTGAAATTTAGCTTTGAGTTTTAATATCTGATAACATGATATGCCCAGTCACCATACTGGAGCAGAAATATTTTCTTTGTTTGTCAATTTTTATAAGCAGGCGCCCACCTGGAGAACAAGAGAATACTTTTTCAAGTAATCGCAAGCAGGAGCCCACCTGAAGAACAAGGAAATACTTTTCAAGCAATCGCAAGCAGGAGTCCACCTGAAGAATGGACACATATTTCAAAATACAGTCAAGGCAATAGCCAAAATTCCATTGAAAGAATACAAGATGCAAGATCAAGGCAATTCAAGAACACAAGATACCAGGCATAGATAGGATTTTTGTAAATCATAGGGCATAGCTTAGGCTAGCTTCTTTTTATCTTTACATAGTGTAATAAGGGGGTCAGCAAGCAGTAACAGCAGCAACAGCAGTGAAATCACGGCTTCATGGTAGTCCCAGCTACCAGACACTCCTGAACTACACTGACCTGATTCCTGTTTAGCCCAGGATATGTAGGCAACCTCTGAAGCAGGGTGCGGTCAAACTTTTCAAAAAAGTTTCACATGGAATATGCGAATGGGAAAAAAATCCCTCATTACCGCTCACTTGTCTTTGCACAAAAACTCTTCATGTTTTCGGGCAAAGAGGGGCAGCTGTGAGCACGTGATTTTTGCCCTAAGCAAATTACTCCAAAAGTTTCAAATTAAATCATTTTATAATTTTTAAGAATTTTGTTGCATTTTTCGTATTAATTGGTTGCATAATAACTCATGTTAAAAAATATAAAAAATATGCACTAATTCATTTTAACAATCTAAAGAAAATCACAAAAAATAGTTCATCTTAGCATTTTATTGTTTTAATTGGAAATTAGCTACAAAATAGTTATTAAATAGTTTTAGACTTTAATTAGTTTAATTGTTTGTGTAATCTCTCAAATTTTATAAAATCAAGAAAAATACAAAATATATAATACAAATTAAAAATGAATACAAAAGCAAAAGAAATAAAAAAAAAAGGGATTAAATAAAGAAAGAAAGGAATTTGTTCTTAAAAAGGGCCATTTGGGCCAAAATTGAATGAGCCCAACCCACGCCTAAAGCCAACCCACACCTAAACCTGACCCATTGAATAACCCGACCCGTTTTCTTTTTTAAACCATCAGAGCTCACACATTAGGGACATGCAAATTGCGTGTCTCTATCTATTTTCACCTTCAGCAAATCTTCAAGGCTATTTAGATGAAGGAGAGCAAGGAGAGAAGAAGATTCAGAGGAAGATTTTGAGAGAGCAGGGGAGAAATCGCTAAGTTCAGAGAAAAAGCTAGGGTTTTAGTTTTGATTTAGCAACCTTCTTCTATTTCCGATTTCAATTGTGTAATAGCGTGAGAGTTTACTTTAGTTTGTTCTTTTGATTCCCAAAATAGAATACAAAATATATATTAGTGTGTTGATTTTGTTTTCAACTATGGAGATTGATTGAGACGCATTGAAGTTCGGGTTCGGATTTGAAATTCTATTGCTGATTCGAGTTTTGTTCAAGGATTCCGTCCGATTTCAAAGCTGTATCTCGTTCGGATTCTGGAAATTGAAGTTGAATTGTCGTTGAATCTCTTGCTGTTATTTTAGCTTCAACAGGTTCATTTCGTCCCCCTATCGTGTGATTGTATTTGGATTAAATCCTCTTCTACTACTTGTGTTCTGTTTCACTTTCACGTTTGAATGTCAATGTGTTACAATTTGTTTCCATTTGGTTCTATTGGATGATTCCTCCCAACGTGTGATCCCGTTCTGTTCGCACTTCTCATATAATACCTATATCGATTTTTTCTACTCAGGTGATTGCTCTGTTCTGTCATTCTGCTCGATTTTTTATTCAGATTGTTATTTTGACTTCATCTCGATTCATCAATATTAAGGAAAATACTTCAGTTGATTTTTTAACTTCAATTTTGATTTCAAATGTGAGATATATGATGAAAATTTGAGCTGCTCTTTTAGTTCTGTTTTCCAAAACCAGAGTGATTTGAAACGAGATTTTCAATCGTTAGAGAGTTTTTGTTGAGTTCTGATCCGAGATTATGGTTCGACTTTGCCGATTCGTTTGAAGCTGTGTTGATCTCCGAATGTAACCATGACTCTNGCATAATTGCGGGGCCCTCATTAATTACTTACTAAAAATACTTAGAAATTTGGGACGGGCCGTTTAGCAAATTTCATGGCCTTCCCAAAAGATAACAACACGTTAGCCGCTTTAGGCGCGATTTTTAATAATATTACTTTCCTAATATGGGTGTGCATTTCATGCAACCCAAATCCAAATCCGAAAACGTCGAATAAGAATATGTCAAGGATCCGGGTGCATTTCATGTAACGTGATCCGAAAACATGTCCTTAAACGATGTTCACTTTATTAAAAATAAAATAACTTGATAAAAAGCGATAATTAATTCTAAAATTGCACAAATAGGATAACATGTATAAAAATCAATTTTAGCCAAATATGACAGTTGAGCGACCGTGCTAGAACCACGGAACCCGGGAATGCCTAACACCTTCTCCTCGATTAATAGAATTCCTTACTCGGATTTCTGGTTCGCGACTGTTAAACAGAGTCAAACCCTTCCTCGATTCGGGATTCAAAACGGTGACTTGGGACACCATAAATCTCCCAAGTGGCGACTCTGAATCTTAAATAAAAACGAATCCCGTTTCAATTGTCCTTAAATTGGAAAAACTCCTTTATTACTATATCTCTTCCCGGGGTGTAGTGAAGGCGATAAAGCTTCGGAAAAAGGATGTGTGACATAGAAGAAAATCATGAGTTTTGAGGCTTGATTCTATGTATATGATTTTATTTTTGCAATTTGATCACGCGAATAAGTTCGCAGTATGTTTTTGAGGTTGTGTACATGTTTGGTTTGGAGCCCTGAGGGCCCGGGTGAGTTTTGAGTAGGTCCTGGGAGGGTCTTGGACCTAGAAAATATTGCAGGTTCAGTTGCATACCCCCAGCGCGGCTGCGGCACATTTTCGCGCGATCCGCGCTGGAAGCCGCGCGGCCGTGGTGCATTTCTGCGCGGTCCGCGTGGCTAGGTTTAGAGGACCAGTAGATTTCAGGTCGACCAACGCGGCTGCGCACCTAGTTCGTGCGGTCAGCGCTGGGAGATTCAAATAAGGCCCCATGTGCAAGTCCACCAGCGCGGCCGCACACCAAAATCGTGCAGTCCGCGCTGGGTAGGTTCAGTGAATCGTTTCCCCTCCTTTCCTTGGCACGGCCATGAGACGTTCTTGTGCGGTCCGCGCCGGTTCTTCAGTGAAGTATATAAATCCGAGATTTTCAGTTATTTTACACTTTTTCAAAACCCAAAAATATAAGAGGCGATTTTCCAAACGATTCTTCTTCTTCAAAACGATTGGTAAGTGATTTCTAACTGATTTTCTTTACTCATCATCATCTTTAAATATAATTTCAACTTCAAAACAAAGATTTTTATGGAAAAATTTGGGAACTTAGGGTAGAACCTAGGGTTTCTAAAATTGGGGGTTTTGGACCTCAATTTGGGGTCCGATTCCAAAATAACTTACATATTTGAGTTCGTGGGGGAATGGGTAATCGGGTTTTGGTCCGAACCTCGGGTTTTGACCACGTGGGCCCGGGGGCATTTTTGGAATTTTTTGGAAAAAACTTGGGAAAATCATTCTTATGCATTCAAATCGATTCATATAGTGTTTATTAAAGTAATTGAACAATTTATGATTAGATTCGAGAGAATTGGAGGTGGAACCGCGAGGTAAAGCAATAGTTGAGGATTAAGTGGATTTCAAGGCTTTGAGGTAAGTGTTTGTTCTAACTTTGGTTAGAGGGAATGTGATTAGGATATTATCTGCTAATTGCTAAATGATGCGTACGGTGTATAGGCATGGTGACTGTTATCTATACACCGGAGTCTAGCATGACCATGGGTCTTAGATGTGTTTGAACAGGACTTTGTGAAATATCTCTCTTGTCTAATTGCTCAGTTTCATATTTTGTGAACGATGGGGGAAGAATTTCGATTGGTATATTATTGGAGTATCGATTCGAACTAGAATTTGATATTTGGGAAAGAAGTGATTAATAGAGAAAGTGTGGTGACTCTTCCCTTGCCGGGACACATAGTTTATTATTATTGTTGCTCCCTTGCCGGGATATTTGGGCTGTTAGTTATACCCTTGCCGGGTTTATTCGTTATGTGGTTGAATTTCCCTAATGGGACCGCTTTTAGAGAGATTATTTGTGTTATTCATTATAATATGGGATCGTGTGGCATGCCGTCCACTTATAAACTATAATATGGGATCGTGTGGCATGCCGACCACTTATATATTATGAAATGGGATCGTGTGGCATGCCGACCACGAGATATTATGATTAGGATCATGTGGCACGCCGACCACGAGATATTATGATTGGGATCGTGTGGCACGCCGACCACGAGATATTATGATTGGGATCGTGTGGCACGCCGACCACGAGATATTATGATTGGGATCGTATGGCACGCCGACCATGAGATATTATGATATGGGAACGTGTGGCATGCCGTCCACTCGTGAATTAAGAAATGGGATCGTGTGGCGCGCCGACCACGAGATATTATGATATGGGAATGTGTGGCATGCCGTCCACTCATGAATTAAGAAATGGGATCGTGTGGCGTGCCGACCACTTATATATATGAGTTATGGTATTGAGATAGCTTCGTTATTATATCCGTTGATCTGTTTTCACCGTATCTCCCCCCGATCATGCCCCTTCCCCTTTTTAGTTGATATTTTCTATTGTTATTTCCGTTGCTCCTGTATATGTATATATCTGCACAGGTTATTTTAGGTAGGTCCTGTCTAGCCTCGTCACTACTTCGCCGGGGTTAGGCCAGGCACTTACCAGCACATGGGGTCGGTTGTGCTAATGCTACACTTCTGTGCATTTTTGCACAGGTCCAGGTTTTGAGGAGCAGCAGCAGCATTAGTGCGGGAGCAGGTTTTCATTTTCACGAGACTGAGGTAGCCTTGCAGACGTCCGCAGGCCCAGCATCTCTTCTCTATGCTTTTCTTATTAGACCGTTACATCATTTTTTTCGAGACAGACAACTTATATATTTCTTTCAGACCATTATTTTTAGTACATCTTTAGTAGTTCGTGAGTAATGTAATACCAAATCTTGGGTAGAGGTTTTAATGACTGTTCCGCATTTGGATTCGTATTTATCAGACAGACTTCCGCTATTGTTCTCATTAGACTTAATGTTTTATATTGATCCTTTAGACTGTTAAGATAATTGTTTAATGACGAAAAGGTAAATAAGTTGGCTTGCCTAGCTACTACGAGTAGGTGCCATCACGATCCCGATGGTGGGAAATCCGGGTCGTGACACTGTTAGTCATGTGGGGCTTAACCTTTTAGCTTTATTTTTCCTTTGCTGGTGCTTCAATTTTATTTTCTTCTTCCAAAGTTTTCAATTTCAAAGCATCGGTTAATCATGGTCAGTTGGGGTCGACTTGATGCCCTTTTCGAGGCTGGGTGCCTTCTTGAACATTGGCTCGTGTCAAACAAAAGCCCAGCAAATCAATCTTGCCATCCCTTATTTGTCTTAGTTTCAGAACAGAATTAGACTGAAAGGGATTCAAGGAAAAACAAATAATGAAATGGACAAATGAACTTAGACGAGAAGTATCCCTTTCGGGGAAAGGAAAGAAGGACTTATCTGGAGCACATGCAGACTTCAATGAACATGACATGCCTCTTGGACTAGATGCATGATCTGTGTAAACCATCCAACTCTCAAAAATTCATCACAACTCATGCTTTCAAACCAAGAAACTTTGCCAGGGTTTTGTTGATGTCGAACGGTCGTGAGGATCCTCTTTTCGATCAGTGGCACCTTTTGCGGGTTTTCACTAGCTAACCTCTCTCATTTCTCTTCTTACTGTCGCCTTATAGTGCTTTTTGTGATTTTTAACTAACAAGACTCTCTCGTTTTAATTTTTCTACTTACCATTGCCTTACGGTGTCTGAGGGTTTTCACCAATAAGACTCTCTCATTTTGATTGTATCAAATCCAAACGATTGTATCAAATCCAAACGATTGTATCCTCTAATTCTATAAATATTCTCGTTGATTGATCAGAAGGACTTGAAAAGGATTTGGACTGAATTACAACTTTGGAGCCTTTCAAGCAAAACAATTGCAGAAAAATTATAATATCTTCCCAGTTTCACTTTTTGGGGAATTTGGATTTTCATTTTGGTGTGACTGAGCCTCAGAGAGAGGCTGACTACTTATCCTTTTGGAATCAAGTCGAACGTAGTTCAAGAAACTTTAGTTTTTGATTTTCTTTTGTTTTTCTATTTTTTTATTTTCTTTTGCTTTTTTTTTGACTTTTTTTGTTTTTTTGTTTTTATTTTTATTTTTTTTCTTTGTCATTTTTTAATAATAACTTTCAGATTCCAAAGAGGATAATCAAAGAGAGGGAAGCAGCTCAAAGAGTTTGCAAAGGGTTAATGGTATTTGAGTATCGAGAAAGAAAGCCTCCATCATGCCAATATGTAATGTAACACCAAGTAATGAGTTAAACATAGTAACTTTTGACTACATTTGTGTTAACTATTGTCTCGAAGACATTTCCTTTGATGTATCCCAAACACAACGCTCTATTTGGCAATACTTGTTACAATGTATGGACCTTTGCAATTTAGAGCAAATTTTTCCTTAGCTTCTTTATGGTGCAGGAGAATATGTCTCAGGACGAGTTGCCCTACTTCAAATTTTTTGGGACGTACTTTCTTGTTATAAGCATGGGCCATTATTTGTTGTACAACTGCCCATGGCAGACTTCGGCTAATCGCTTTCCGCCAATCAAAGAGAACGTTTCAATCACTTCCCATTCTTTGGATTTTATCAATCAGGGATCTTGACTCAATCTTCATCACCGATCTCAGATTCAACAATCATCCAAAGAGAGGGAATCTCATTTTCGTTCCAATTCTTTGTTTATTTTCTTACAAGACTTATCTTCAACACATTATGCTTCTTGGTTCATTATTTCGAAATCTGACAGCATTTCTGGATCTGGGAATGAAGTTCGCAAGCATGTCTTTTTTTTAAAATCTCCATTTACAGAACTGAAAAAAGAATTAAAAAGGTGAAAAGATTAAGAAAAAAGATATCCATGGATGATGAAATATTATTTTGATTTATTTGAATATGTCTAAAAAATATAAGGGTTTACATCAGAATGTAAGACAGTAAAATAAAAATATTTGGATGACACACTTAAATAATTCGAAAAGCAGAAAAGATAGCAAGACCGGCTACCGAGACTCCCGTTTGATAGGGAAAATTTTTGGGTTGGTGCCCGTTTTTTGTTTCTCTTCTGCCGCGACAATGGCTACCATGGCTTTCAATGCTGGATCAAATTCCCCATCATCATATCATCCCGAGCAGGCAATGTCCTATTGCTCAAATCTGGTAAAGTCAACCCCACATTTGCCTTTATTTTTTATTTTTCACAATAGTGGTGCTTCTTCCATTTGTTGAGAAGATGTTTTTACTCACGAGGAATATTAGATTGTTTGCGTGACTCGCCATTGCAAACCAACAAACCGACCACTATTAACAAGCTTTTATTTCAAAACAACAAGCATGTTAGAATAAACACTCTCTCTTCTTCGTTTTTTTTTTCTTTTTTTTTACTACTTTATTCTCTTTTTTTTTCTTTTTTCTTTTTCAAAATGATTCGATCGAACCTGATGTAGGTTGCCTACGTATCATGTTGGGACATGAATCAGATCTTGCGTAGTTCGGGGCGATCGGAACTGAAGTAACCTAAACTAAATTTTTTTTTCTTTTTCTTTTTCTTTTTCTTATGTGAATTCAGAACATCAAAACTTCTACAATAAGAAAATATTTTTGGGTTTTAATTCTTTTTTATTTTTTTGAAAGAAGAACTTCAAAAGAATAAAGAAAATATTTTTGGATTTTTAAATTCAATGTCTTAAAGAAGAACTTACAAAGGAGGAATTAAAGGAAAATAATTTTTGAATTTTTAAAAATTGAGGGCTGAAACCGATAAGGTTTGTCTATGTATCTCACATCCAGTGAGAATCAGACCCATGTAGTTTGGTTAAAATAACTAAAAAAAAAATTATTTTGAAAATTATAATTTTACATACGAGAACCCTTCAAAAATTTATTTATAAAAAAATGGGTATTTTACGAAAACTTGGAAATTTTCTCTTTTTCTCTCCTCTGTTTGACCATTCTATCCTAAAGCCGGTCAACATTTGAGAGAATCCAACCAAATAATGTTACATATAGCATATAAAGATGAACATGTTGGTCCGAAAAATTGGTATATATCCTAGACGGGTACGGCCCCTGTGCCGAGTCCTGCTAAGTCCAATGTACACGATGCAAATAAAGCGTAGCCTACTAGGGATATTCATTGCTTGTGGCTTGTTCTAAGCTTTCAAATCCTAAAGGAGATGGCATCTACACCTGGCTTACCCGGGTGGACAACCCGAGCCGAGGAGCATCAAGCGTCACCAGTAGTAGAACAACACTGGCTAGCTAACGGCTCTCCATCCTAAACATGTGTGACTAAATCCTTCGCTAGAAGCTAGTAGGCTAACTGGCTTTATCTCAAAATAGAAATTTCGTGATGCTGGTTGGAAAATACAATATATCTACCTATCAGAAGACTCAGAGGGATATGGAGAGAATATAATTTATATCACAGTTCAAATAAATATTAAAGCGGTAAATAAGCGACAAATAGCACATTAGGCTTCCAAACACAATATTATCCAAAACATGATAAAATCCAAGCAAGAATCAATGCACAAAGCTCGAATTTTTATTAATACATCCCCAGCAGAGTCGCCATAGCTGTCACACCTCTTTTTTTCCCCAACCCTATTACTAGGTAAAGTTAGAAGAGTTTTTCCAATTAAAGTGACATTTTAAAAAGGAATTATTTATTATTTAGAATCGCCACTTTGAATTGAGTTTTAGTTTTCTAAGATACCTTTTATTGCATCCCTCGTCAAAAGGAAGATTTGACACCTAATTTATGGTCTACGAATATAGAATATTGAGTAAGGAATTCTATTGATCGAGGGGAAGATGTAAGGCATCCCTCGAGATTCGTGGTTATAGCACAGTCGCTTTATTGACTAATATAAGGCTTAAATCAATTTTTGGCTATTCTTGTATTTTATTCGTTATGGCTTGTCCATTACCGCTTGATTAATTATTATATTTTATTAATTGTGTTCACCCAGATGTGATACGCACACAAGGTATTTCTTTGAAGTTAGATGTTAAACCAAGGTAGGGAATGTACACATGGTTATAACATAATTATTTTTAATTTAAAGGCGTCGAGGATGTACATAGCCCTTTTATTATTTGACCATATCAATCTAATATTCGGGTATGAACAAATGGACTGATATTTAAAATACATCTAAAGTTTTTCTAGCGTTTTATAGTATTTCAATTATTTTCCAATTCAAAAAATTTATTTTATATTTTTATTATTTTCAAAAAATTGTAAAAGTAAAAATTGGACAAAGAAATAAAACGAACTAACTGCTCTTAAAGTTAAAAAGCATATGTAGAATATTCCATTTATCATACTTGAAGGAATTCACCACAACTATATACTAGTTACTATTTCATCCTTGACTAAAGTTTGCAATTTGCACAAAAATTACTATGCAAAGTTTTACGTGAATTTCTACATTTGAAGATTTTTTTTATGCAAAGTTGATAGTTTTAAAAGACTAATGGGAACATCTGGACATATATTCTTTACCTATGTTGAGGACCATTGAATGAAAAGAGTATACTGTGATTTTCTTTCAAATGATGCCATAAATTAAACCAAGAAAATCAAAGCACAGCAGGTCTTCTTCTTAACCCATGTCAATTGCTTAATTATATTCTACATTTTAACAAGATAAATCATTTTATTCGAACAAATAAGTATCAACAAATATCTAAACCGATTACAACTTTTGCTAAAAGTTCACCTCACCATAAAATATTCTTGTATCAAATAAGAGAAGTAAAACATATATAAAATAAGAAGAGGACCTATATATTGATGAATGAAGCTGAAAATTTACAATTCAATCGGATTAAATAGAATAATGACCTTCAAACTGTAATGTCGTAGCTACGAATCAGAAACTCGAGTAAAAACTTCACTTAAAATACATCCTCATCAAACTCTATCTTGATTTTCTTAATTAATTTTGAAGAATTAATAGGACTCTAAAACTAACACATAAAGAAATTATTTTTCAATAAACTTTTTTCCCTCAAAACCGAACTTTTTTTAAAAATCTTGTTCCCCTCTCTTTTGTGTATAGTGTGTGAACTATGTATAGTGCCAAAAAATTAGTTGATAAGGGTGTGAGATCGCGTATATGTGGAGTGTGGGATTGTGTGTGTGGGAAGTGTAGGGAAGTTAGATCAGATAGGAGTTATCCTTTTGTTTGTTTATTTTGTTATCTTTTTTTTCGTTCTTTTTTGTTAGTTGCATTTTTTCTTAAATAACTCTTACTTATTAATTAATTATTTTTTTTTAAACGAAGAAAAGAGAAAGTAAAATGCATAGTTAAAACTATTAGCCAACTACTTTTAGACTTAAATATTATATACATAGGATAACTAAATATTTACACTATAATATAAACTATACTAGAAAAAAATACCATTCTTACATTTAAAATTCTAATTTGAAGAAATCAAATATTTTATTATTTTTTTGTAAGCTTTCGTTTTGTCTTTACAAAAAGAAATAAAATTTGTACTATAAGTATTTGAATATTTTTTTTGTAATTTTTAATTTTTTTTTGAAGAAAACCTTTTAAAATAAGATAAACATTTAAAATATCGGGATTTAGACCTAAAAGAAATATTTATACTAAAATAGTGTAGAATTTGGGTGTGGTCAAAAATTAGTTGCTCATAATAGGCAAAGCAGACAAGGGTTCATTCCAACTGAAAGTTATGGAAGGGAAGCTCCTACCAAACAATTGGCATATTAGCCATCTCAGGTACTTCAACTTCTAAAAAAAAATTAGAAATGCCCCCTAATTCGCACTCTTTTTTCCCTCACTTGAGTTTTGTCCCTATAGGGTTTTCTCAAGGAGGTTTTTAACGAGGCAACAAATATGACACTTTGAGTTGGAGTCCACTGGAGCATTCACATTTTTCGTTGCCCAACTCCTCAAAAATCTCCAAGTCGAACAATGAAGGGACTAGATATACTAGAACTGGAATGCCAACCAATACCCGAAACTTCTAATTTTCTCCAAAATATGTCTAAGGGCAAAATGATGCAATCGAAGTAATGATGTCAAAATAATAAAGATGCACGTCTGTTTAACTTGCTCTCCAAAACAGCCACGTTCGATCAACTCGAACAACTTCTATCGGCCGCGGCCACGACTAGATCAAAGGAATGTTACGGCCAATTTGAACAACACTTATCAACCCTCGGACACGACTCAATCAAAGCTACGTTAGTCTAGTTTGAAAAACACCTATCCTCCCCCGGCCACCATTCAATCAAAGGTACATTGGCCAGTTCGAACAACCCCTATCGGTCCTCGGCCACGACTCAATCAAAGGTACGTTCGACCAGTTTGAAAAACACATATCATACCTCATCCACGATTTAATCAAAGGTACATTTGACTAGTTCGAAGAACACCTATCATCCCTCAGCCACGACTTAATCAAAGGTACGTTGGACCAGTTCGAACAAGACTTATCATGCCTCGGCCATGACCTAATCAAAGGTATGATAGACTGTTTCGAATAACAACTATCGGCCCTCGGCCATAGCTCGATGACAGGAAATTTTCAACCTAACTCAACGGTATGCTCGGCCCCATTCGAACAACACATATTGGCCCTCGGCATACACTAGAGTCGAAGATAACAAAAAAGAAAACACGGGAATAAAACACAAGTAGAAAAACAATGCACAAGGAAAAAAATGTACAAAACTAAAACAAACTGTTATATTTCATAAGAGAGTTTTACAAAGACGTTCTAAGACGCCAACAAAAGATAAAATATGAAAGTTGTGCGAAAAAAGATAAACATTCAATGGCCATCG
>MU773595.1:50494-64872 GCA_026770625.1 Nicotiana glauca
CCCCCCCACCATCCTCCCATTCCTCACCTCGACCGTAAGAAGCATCATACCAAGCACTGTTCGCGAGATGGTTCAAACCCCCCTCATCGCCTTCCTTGGAATCAGGTTGAGGTGTATCAAGATCGAAGTCACAGGTGTGCCGGGCCTCACGTTCTTTGACTTGAGCCTCCTCAATGGCCGTCTCAAAATCGCATCCTGTCTTTTTCAAATCACGCATACCCAATTGGGCTTCAGCAAGGATCCAATCTTTGTACATCTCTCTAGGAATATCAGGAATTTAGAGGAATGACACATAGAGGGCCTCTCGGCTAGTCAGTCAATATCAGCCTCAGTAGAAACCCGCTCTAGCAGTTGGGCATTCTCGGCCTTAAAAGTAAAAACTCGCTCGAGAAACTCAGAGTTCTCCTTATCCAGCTCTCCAATCCTTTCCTCAAACCAGTCCTCTTTAGGCTTGGCCGTTGATAGACTGTTATCCCGCTCAGAACGGAGAGTCCTGTTCCCCGACCCTAGAATATCAACCTTCCTTTGAGTATCCAGGCAGGAGGACTCCGCCTGCTCAAACATCTACTGCTTCTCAGCAACCTCCCCCCAAGAGTATCCAATTGAAATTGGCACTTGTCCAACTATCTTTGTAGTTGAACCACCTGACTCTGGAGGTTGCTGTATTGGGACACCATGCCCTTGCTCACTCCTTCTCTTTTCTCTTCAACACTCCCTTGAGAACAGTGAAACTCTCTACGGCCGCCATCAACTCATCATCTTTCTTCTTCAACACCTCCCTCAAGGACGGCATGTCGCCATCCTCGCAAAGCCGCCTCTCTGGGTAGTTCCCGTGAAACTCCTATAACTTACCCTTCAGCTTCTGGTAAATCTCTTTCCGTTTCTTCTCCCTAGGCAACCTTTTAATATCCATAATGGTAGTCTTCAAATCAAACAAAAGCAAATGTTAAAGCTTAGAAGTAATTCAAAATAAAAGAAAAAGAATGAATGATGACTACACTTACCCTGGGGGCGAGGTCAGCAATGCTCTTCGACAGAGCGCAATTAGTTAGTTCTTTGAGGGCCATCCGCTCAACTTCAAAACAGAGTGGACCGAAAGTGTTGACCATCTCCTCGGTGTTTTTTAGCAGACCGTGATCCATTGGGATAATGACAATTCATGAACCCTCCTCCGTCTTCACCTCAATCTAAGTAGTCCTATCGTCGATCATCTTAAGATCCTTGGGGTCCACGTAAGAGCTCGATTTATCATCCTCTTTGATGGAACCCTTGCCTTTATCCTCCTCAACAGGATAAATTATCCTCAGTCAACCTAGAAGAAAAGGACTCCTCTTGCCCTAGAGGCGCAGAGCTATCACCGAATGTCCCCTCCATTGCCTTCTCATCCTCAGGACATGAAAGGATGCCTATATTAGTCTCTTCTAACTAAGGGGCCTCAAATTTTACCCCAACATCCTTCCTAATATGTATCATCATCGTCTACCGTACCACGAACTCATCCTTTAATAAGTCAACGGTTGAGGGAACACATCCTCCTACATCCTCGAGGACAAGTGGAATAGAGGGAGGATCTAGCACGATAGCTAAGACTGAGACGGAGGCAGAAGATGTAGCAAACCTCCTCCTCCTCATAAATGAGGGCAAAGGTGCCCTGTTCCTTCTCATAGGCCCCTGATAAAACCTAGAAAAAACACAAAAAAATAAGAACGATGATGTAAACCAATATGAGTACGACATTGACCAAGAAGAAGGAAATTACCAGTTGAAGGGAGGGCCAATTTGAACTTTTAAAAGAAGCTCGGCTAATCACGAATCCCCATGGTGTATGGGAGAACTTTCTTGTAACGACCTGATCGATCATTTAGATCTCTAGCGTGTCGTTTAGTGGTTTGAAGTCGTGAGTAGCTTTACTTCAGGATTATGACTTGTACGTGTGATCAGAATTGAATTTTGGGAAGTTCGGAGTTGATTTGGAAAGAGAATTCTTATTTCGGAAGCTTTAAGTTGAAAGAATTGGCTAAGATTAGATTTATGATAAAACGACCTCAAAATTGAGATTTAAAGGTTCCAATAGTTTTATATAATGATTTCGGGCTTGGGCATATGTCCGGATCAGGTTTTGGAAGATTCGAGAGCGTTTCGGCACCTATCATGGAAGTTAGCATTTTTAAGGAGTTTCATAAGCTTGGGTTGAAGTGCATTTTAGTGTTATCAATGTCTGTTTGGGATTCTGAGTTTAGGAATAACTCTGTATGGTGATTCTGGTATTGGGAGCGCGATCAGAAGTGAATTCAGAAGTCTGAAGGTCATTTTGGAGTCATTTGGCTAAAGATAAGAATTTGAAGGTTTTTGAGAAGTTTGATCGGAAGTGGACTTTTTGATATCAGGGTAGGATTTTGGATTTTGAAAGTTGGAGTAGGTCCGTATTGTCGAATATGACTTATGTGCAAAATTTGAGGTCAATCGGGCGTGGTTTGATAGGTTTCGACATCGAATGTTGAAGTTTGAATTTCTCAAGTTCATCAAGTTTGATTTGGGGTTTGATTCGTGATTTTAGCATTGTTTGATATGATTGAGGCCTTGAGCAATTCCATAATGTGTTTTGGGACTGGTTGGTGTGATTGGTCGGGGTCCTGGGGGGCCCCGGGTGGATTCCGGGTAGTTAACGAATCTATTTTGGAATTGGAAGAAGAAGTGATCATCTGCCTTCTGGTGTAACCACACCTGCAAGGCTTGGGCCGCAGAAGCGGACTAGAAGTCCTAGAATTGGAACTGACTGGCCTGGTGAAGGACCGCAGGTGCTGGGCATTGACCGCATCTGCGCAAGCGCAAAAGTGAGATGGAGAACTGCGGAAGTGGTGATTATCATAGATGCGATGGAGGCTCCGTAGATGCAGATTTGCAGAAGTGGCGAGGAGTCCGCAGGTGCGGAAGTTGTTGGGCAGAATACATTAAATAGCGGGGTTTGTCCATTTTGCTCATTTTTCTCTATTTTAGGGCAATTTTGGAGCTTCTTGAGAGGGGCTTCCACCTACAAACTTGGAAGTAAGTTGATCCTACCTATTATGAGTAAATACATCGATTATGTGTTGATTTTAACATGAAAATTAGTGAAAAACTTGGGGTTAGGGGAAAAACCTAGAATATTGGTATTTTTGGATTTTGACCACGATTTTGGACATGAAATTAAGAGTAAATTGTATAATTGAGTTCGTGAGATTATGGGTAAAGTTTATGTTCAAAAAATTTCGGAATCCGGGCACGTGGGCCCGAGGTCACTTTTGTCAACTTTTCTATCAGGGTTAGAAATTGTTATAAATTAGATTATTATGAGTAATTGAACGTGTATTAATGTATTTTCATAATTATTGGCTAGTTTTTGGAGTGTTGTGCATCAATTTAAGTTTTTGGAAGGGCGTGGAATGCCGGTTATGGAACTTCGAAGTGAGGTGATCTTCTTTCTAACCTTGTAAGAGGGAATTGTCCCTATAGGTGAGTTAATTGGTTATGTGCTCCTATTTGTAGGGGCTACGTATGCACGAGATGATGAGAGGCCGTGCGTAGCTACTATTATGCGTATGTCCGGGTAGTCTAGGACCCAAAAGCATGCTTACTTGTAATAAATGCAACCTTATTAATAGTTTAAATGGCTTAAATCATATCAAAGTGGCAAATAATTTTCTAAAAGAGTTAAAATTCATTTTCTTGAATTGTAAAAAAAAGGGAATTTACACCTCCTTGAATAATTATTTCCTTGATGAATATCTTGATTGACTGTTTGAATATGAAATTCTATGTGTACCTGCGTCGCATGTATGATTCACGAGCAGGGTGATTGTTTGTTTATATTTGGCTGCGTCGCATGTATGATTCGCGAGCGGGGTAATAGATGCATTTATGGTTCACACCATTCCGCCCTCTGGCAGTGCACAATTTAAATATTATTGGATCGGGTCGTACATCCTCGGCATGATTTGCGCATGCTTGTATTTCTTGCCTTGAAGTGTATTGAAGTTGATATTTCTTCTTCCCGGCTTGAGAATATATGTATAAATGATGAAAAAGGAAATTTGGGAATTTCACGTAAAAGAAAGATTTGTTTACTTGCTTCACTCTATTGAATTACAATCATTTTTATGTAAATCCTCGATTTGTCATATTATTGATGTAACTTGTAGTGTAGCATAGGAAGGAAAGGGAGAGAAGGACTTCGGATTCGTAAAGGAAGTACCCTAATGGATGTACCAGTCGAGATGCGAATATGCGCATAAGAAAGGTATAAGATGGTTCGTGGGATTTGAGAAATCATGATCTCGTGTTACGAGGCCACTCGGGTTGAGTGCATCGTGTGTTGAATGAAGTTATTATTATTCTAAGGAAATTAAGGATAAATTGGAAGAGGTTGGATTGGTTATCCATGGTTGTGTTGGCATACTAGTGGTAGTGATCAATTCCTTCAGCATGATTAAGTCATGCAAGTCATTTGTGATGGTACGTGTGAGGCATGTCGGCGGTCGTGATTGAATTTATTCGGAAGTTTTCTAGTATTATGGCCTGCTATGTGTAGGCGGATCTCGAAAAGGGCTATGGTGGTTTAGGCCACTACTTGAAGAATTTCATCTTCTATGGTTGTGATAATTCATTCGTGTGTTGCTATGGTTCTCTTGGAATGAGTTAAGTAAAACGCTTTTATATGAGGAAGTGTTTACCATGTTAGTGATTCAGGTGTTGTGATGAAACTCTTGTACTATCGCATGCTGTCTTGTTAAGGTGCAGTGAGCTGTATGAAATTTGAAAATGAGGATCAAGGTTGCGGTCGGGTGTTGACACGGATATCACGAGATCGGATGAGCATGAAAGGGGTTTGAATGATTAGAGTAAGCTGGTATTGTCTTTAGCATTAGCTGGGATCAGTGTTTTGTTAAAGAGTCTTTGCATCTTGGTTATGGATTCTTGAACATTTTTCAGCGTTAGTGCGGCCGATAGTATAGATGTGCAGACTAGTTATCTGCTACGGAAGATCGTGGGAGCGTGTTCCACGGGAAGATTGTATAAGTGTGGCATGTAGTCACTTGATTGATTGGAGAATGACACCAAGCATCAAGATTGTGGTAATATGGCTAAATTTGAGAATTTATGCAGTCGGTTTATTGGGTTATGGACTGTGGAGAATTACTTTGGTTATGATAGTTGTTCTTGTGTGTTATGGGAAAAATGGGTTATTATGGACCCAAAAAGGATTATTGGCCTAGTTCGGTACGATTAGAATCGGCTTGAGGTATGTGGATGGATTTAAATATGAATGTGGTCTCTATGTCAGGCCGAATGTGTTCATTTCAGCATAGCTCTCCTTATGGAAGAGTATTCGGACGTTGGATGTTATTTCATCGTCGGCTATTTCCTGTAATATTATATTATGCCGTGTGAGTTGGGAAACGACTTGGTAATTTCTTATGCGCTGAAGTTCTGTGTAGCGATGGTGTTATGTGAGCAGGATGGCTCTTTAGTTTCAGAACATATATCACACCTCAGTTGTGCTTGAGTTTGTTAGCCTACGGTGCTATATGTCCCATCAGGGGTGGTATTATTCACTTAGCGTGCTTCTGACTGATATCCGGTATCTTGTTGTATTGAGCAATTCAGCTCGATGTGTATCTCCTTATGTGAGTTTTATGTGCGGATCCTGTTGCATGCCACAATAGTGTGATGATAATTATAGTCCCTTATATATTCTATTCTGTGTCTTTTGTTCCCCATTTTCTGAGGGAAGTTCATATTAGCTGTGCGAGTAGAGTAGTCCCTGCCAGAACTCGTTTTTCTTATGTATCGCATTCGAGTTGTTAGCCTATTGGCACATTGTGGAATCATAGGAGACTTTTGGTCATGTCTAGGTGGCTTGTTTCCTGAGCAGTTCGTACTGGGTGAGACAAGGTTATTGGATCTAGGATCAGTGCAATGGGATTGAATAAAGTATATTAAAGAGCAAAGATCATTATTTGGGTTCAAAATGAGGTAATATTCTTGTCAGGAGTGTAGCCCCAATGATTTGTTGACTTGGTAGTTTGTTATGAATTTCTACGCATCCCCTCCGTTGTGGCAGTATTGTAAGAGTTGGAACAAGACTTAAAAATATCATGAGATGCATTGTGAGCATAAGATTCGGGAAATATAAGATATTATGATCAAAGAATGCTATTATGGTTTGGTGCCTAGTGTGAATTCAGCAAAGTTATGCAATCTTGTATTGGTGCATCGTGTGGTAATTTATACGTTGTTCATATGTCAGAGGCAGGCCTGGCAGAGAATTTTAGATGTTAAAATTGGGCTATAAGGCTTATTTTCCTAATTGAAAGAGGTTATCTTTAGATTTGATCGAGCTAATGTGCCCAACTCATTTGTGGTAGCACGGGTAGGTGCACGAGGTGTTAAGCAGCGATTCCAGACTATTTCAGTGCAGTTCTCAGCATGTTTGAGGACGAATGTATGTTTAAGTGGGAGAGAATGTAACGACCTGATCGGTCGTTTTGAGCTCTAGCATGTCATTTAGCAGTTTGAAGTCCTGACTAGCTTCACTTCAGGTATTATGACTTGTACGTACAGTCGGAATTGAATTCTGGGAAGTTTGGAGTTGATTTAGAAAGAGAATTCTCATTTCGAAATCTTTAAGTTGAAAGAATTAGCTAAGATCGGGTTTCTAAGTAAACGACCTCGAAATCGGGATTTGAAGGTTCCAGTAGGTTCATATGATGATTTCGGGCTTAGGCGTATGTTCGGATCGGGTTTTGGAAGACCCGGGAGCGTTTCGGCACCTATTATGGAAGTTAGCATTTTGGAGGAGTTTCATAAGCTTAGGTTGAAGTGCATTTCAGTGTTATCAATGTCTGTTCATGATTTTGATCTAGGAATAGCTCCGTATGGTGATTCTGGTATTGGAGCATGATAGAAAGCGAATTCGGAGGTCTGCAGGTCGTTTTGGAGTTATTTGTCTAAAGATAGAAATTTGAAGATTTTTGAGAATTTTGACCGGAAGTGGACTTTTTGATATCAGGTTCGGATTTCGATTCTGATTCCAAAAGTTGGAGTAGGTCCGTAATATCAAATATGACTTGTGTGCAAAATTTGAGGTCAATCGGACGTGATTTTGATAGGTATTGGCATCGAATGTTGAAGTTTGAATTTCTCAAGTTCATCAAGTTTGATTTGGGTGTGATTCGTGATTTTAGCATTGTTTGATACGATTTGAGCCCTCTACCAAGTCCGTAATGTGTTTTGGGACAGGTTGGTGTGATTGGACGGGGTCCCGGGGGCCTCGGGTGGAT
The DNA here is from genome assembly GCA_026770625.1 of Nicotiana glauca. Classification (NCBI taxonomy): domain Eukaryota; kingdom Viridiplantae; phylum Streptophyta; class Magnoliopsida; order Solanales; family Solanaceae; genus Nicotiana; species Nicotiana glauca. The sequence continues at coordinate 57,814 of MU773595.1, forward strand.
TCCGAGTGGTTAATGGATCAATTTTGGAATTGGAAGAAGAAGTGATCAGCTGCCTTCTGGTGTAACCGCACCTGCGAGGCTTGGGCCGCACGTACGGAGCCGCAAAAGCGGCCTAGAAGGAGCGCAGAAGCAGAACTGACCGCCCAAGTGAAGGACTGCAGGTGCGGGGTATTGACCACATCTGCGCAAGTGTAGAAGCAAGATGGAGGACACCAGAAGCGTTGATTGGCGAAGGTGCAATGGAGGCTCCACAGATGCGGACTCGAAAAAGCGGCGAGGAGTCCGCAGGTGCGGAAGTTGCTGGGCAAAATACATTAAATAGCGGGGTTTGGCCATTTTGCTCCTTTTTCTCTATTTTGGGGCGATTTTGGAGCTTCTTGAGAGGGGCTTCCACCTAGCAACTTGGAAGTAAGTGGATCCTACCTATTATGAGTTAAATACATTTATTATGTGCAGATTTTAACATGAAAATTAGTGGAAAACTTGGGGTTAAGGGAAAAACTTATAAGATTGGTATTTTTGGATTTTGACCACAATTTTGGACATGAAATTAATAGTAAATTATATAATTGAGTTTGTGAGGTTATGGGTAAAGTTTATCTTTGAAAATTTTCGGAATCTGGGCACGTGGGAACGAGGGCTTATAAATTGGATTATTATGAGTAATTGAACTTGTATTAATGGATTTGCATAATTATTGGCTAGTTTTGGAATGTTGTTGTCACGACCTAAAATCCACTAAGGGTCATGGTGACGCCGGACACCTCTGTCAGGCAAGCCAACTAGAATACTTAATTAAATTCTCGTTATAACAATTTTGAAAACATTTTTTTATACGATTTAAACAAGACTCAGTATATTCTTCTGAATAAAGAAATAAAATATTTAAACAACTTTTAAGATTTTCAAATAATCCAAATATATCCCCAGAACCCGGTGTCACAAGTACATGAGCAACTACTAATAAGGACAATAAAATACAACCTCAGTCCGAAATACGGTGGACATGGACTAAAATACAAAGGCTGAAAGGAACTACACTAGCTGCGGTCGCCTCGAATGATGCAGCTCACCTAGTCCCGGAGTCATCCATGCTGCTATGCCCAGTAGGCTACTAGAAGTATATATACACATGTGCAACAAAAATGCACAGAAGTGTAGTATGAGTACGTAATCAATGTGTACTCAGCGAGTGTACCGCCTAATCTCGAAGGGGTAGAGACGAGATGGTCAACTTGACACTCTCTAATAGTCCAGTGATTATTTATCCTTAATATACATATTAAACAGTGGATTTATTTTATAAATATGATTTTAATCCAGATAGAGGAAACACGTAAACACATAATTCTTTCATAGAAAATTTTCCAATATTTCTTTTCATTATTAACAAAATGATCTCGAGCCAGAGTGATGCATGTAAAAACTTAAATAAGTCCAGGCAGCAATACAAGCATGTACAAATCATACCGAGGCAATGGCCCGATCCAACAGAAATAAATATGCACTTGCCGAGGGTCGACGGCATGCCTATAGATGCATCTATTAATCTACCAAGGCATTCGGCCCGTTCCAAAATAAACACACACAGTCAGACAATCAGTCAAGAAGTCAACATGGAGCAATTATCCAAGAAAGGCCACTTCTCTTTAATAATTTGAGAAAACGAAGCTTAAGTCTTTTTAGAAATCCATTTATAAATTTAATGTGATTTAAGCATTTCAAGCCATCAATGGGTTCACAATTAATCTAAGTATACATGCTTTTGGGACCTAGACTACTCGGGCAATAGCATAATAACATCTACACACGGACTCTCGTCACCTCGTGTGTACGTAGCCCCCACAAATAGGAGCACATAATCAATTTAATTCACCTATGGGGTAAATTCCCCCTCACAAGATTAGAAAGGAGACTCACCTCGGTCCGAAGACTCACACCGACATTTCTACATTCTTCGGAAGATTTGAACCAACGCACAATGCTCCAAAACTAGCCAACGATCATAGAAATCCATTAATATATGCTCAATTATACTTTAAAACCAAATTTATAACAATTCCTAACCCCGAACAAAAAGTTGACAAAAATACCCTCAGGCCCACGTGCCCGGAATCCAAAATTTTTCGAAGATAAACTTTGCTCATGACCTTAGGAACTCAAATATATAATTTTCTCTTAATTCCACACTCAAAATCGTGGTCAAAATCCAAGAACATTAATTTTCTAGGTCTTCCTCTAACCCTCAATTTTCTACCCATTTACATGCTAAAATCCATACATAATCAATGTATTTAACTCATAATAGGTGGGATTAGCTTACCTTATCATTGATGAATGAACTCCTCTTTTGAATCCTCCAAGAATCGCCCAAGCCATGAAAAATGTGAGAGAAATGACCAAAATCCGACTTTTAAAACAATCCTTTTCCTCCAGGCTACTTCCGCTTCTGCGGAGAAAATCCCGCTTCTGCGGTCCCGCTTTTGCGGATCAATAGCCGCTTCTGCGGCTTCCACTGGACCTCCCCATTCCGCTTCTGCGATCCGCCTTCCGCAGATGCGGTCCCTCTTCTGCGGAGCCTTCACCGCATCTGTGGTCCACAAGCCCTTGGTCAATTCCGCTTTTGCGTCCTCCTTTACCGCTTCTACGGGGCCGCTTCTACGGTCCCATTTCCGCAGAAGCAGAAATACCAGCAACCAGATCCCTTCAGCTATTCGTCAACTTCCATATTTGATCCGTTAGCCACCCGAAATCCACCCGAGGCCCCCGGGACCCCAACCAATCATACCAACCAATCCCAAAATACATTACGGACTTGCTCGAGGCCTCAAATCACATCAAACAACGCTAAAATCATCAATCGAACCCCAATCCAAGCTTTATGAACTTCAAACTTTCTAACTTCTACTTCCGATGTTTAAACTTATCAAATCATGTCCGATTGACCTCAAATTTTGCACACAAGTCATATTTGAAATTACGGACCTATTCCAATTTTCGAAATCAGATTCTGTCCCGGATATCAAAAAGTCCACTTCCAGTCAAACTTCTCAAAACCTTCAATTTTCTATCTTTAGCCAAATGGCTTCAAAATGGCCTACGGACCTCCGAATTCACTTCCGATCGCGCTCCCAACTCTAGAATCACCATACGGAGCTATTCCCAATCTCGAATTCCAAAGGGACATCGATAACACTGAAATGCACTTCAAACCAAACTTATAAAATTTCTTCCAAAATGCCAACTTCTACAATAGGCGCCAAAATGCTCCCGGGTCATCCAAACCCGATCCGGGCATACGCCCAAGTCCGAAATCATCATACAAACCTGCTAGAACCTTCAGATCTTGATTCCAAGATCGTTTGCTCAAAAATCCAATCCTAGTTCATTCTTTCAACTTTAAGCTTCGAAAATGAGAATTCTCTTCCCAAACCAACTCTGAACTTCCCGAAATTTAATTCTGACCACGCGTACTAGTCATAACACCTGAAATGAAGCTGCTCATGGACTCAGACAGCTGAACGACGCGCTAGGGCTCGAAATAACATGTCGGGTCATTACAGTTATGCATTAATTTAAGTCTTTGGAAGGGCGTGGAATGCCTGTTATGGAACTTCGGAGCGAGGTGAGTCTCCTTTCTAACATTGCAAGAGGGAATTGTCCCCATAGGTGAGTTAATTGGTTATGTGCTCCTATTTGTAGGGACTACATACGCACGAGGTGATGAGAGTCCGTGCGTAGCTACTATTATATGTATGTCCGGGTAGTCTAGGTCCCAAAAGCATGCTTACTTGTAATAAATGCAACCTTATTGATAGTTTAAATGGATTTAAATGGCTTAAATCATATCGAAGTGGCAAATGATTTTCTAAAAGAATTAAACTTCATTTTCTTGACTTGTAAAAAAAAAAGGAATTTACACCTCCTTGAATAATTATTTCCTTGAAGAATATCTTTATTGACTATTTGAATATGAAATTCTATGTGTACCTGCGTCGCATGTATGATTCGCGAGCAGGGTAATTGATTGTATACATTTGACTGCATCGCATGTATGATTCGCGAGCAGGGTAATAGATGCATCTATGGTTTGCGCCATTCAACCCTCTGGAAGTGCACAGTATAAATATTTTTGGATCGGGCCGTATGTCCTCGGCATGATTTGTGCATGCTTGTATTGCTTGTCTTGAAGTTTATTGAAGCTGATATTGCTTCTTCCCGGCTTGAGAATATATGTTTAAATAATGGAAAAGGAAATTTGGGAATTTCACGTAAAAGAAAAAATTGTTTCCTTGCTTCACTCTTTTGAATTACAATCATGTTTATATAAATCCTCGATTTGTCATATTATTGATGTACCATTATTGGACCACTAGTAAGTATCGAAATCGACCTCTCGTCTCTACTTCTTTGAGATTAGGCGGGATACTTACTGGGTACACATTATTTTCGTACTCATGCTACACTTTTTGTGCATTTTTGTTGCACAGGCACATGCATCTCTAGCGGCCTAGTGGGCGTAGCAGCATGGTTGATACGGAGACTTAGGTGAGCTGCACTTCTCGAGGAAACCCACATCAAATAGTGTCTCTTTCAGATTTTCATATTTACTTTTTGTCCTATTTGTATTCCGGGCAGTTGTTGTATTTTATTGTTTCCTAGAGATAGCTCATGCACTTGTAACATGGGTTCTGGGATGTCTATGGGATTATTCAGTATTTTGAAATTGTTAAAGAAATTAGTATTCATACAGTGGAACTTATTATTTATTGTTTAAATGTATAAAAAAATGATTTCGGAAACATCTAAAACGAGAAATCTTTAGCTAAAGCGGTCGACCAGTGGTTGAAGAAAAAGTAGGGTTATTGGACAAGCTCAGAATGAACTAATGTTTGAAAAGGTAAAAGAAAAGCATGAGTACTTATGAGTGTCGTTCCAGACCTCAGGAAAACCTGTAGCATCGGCCACGACGCCTTAGTCTTGACAAAAGAAATAGTCGAGCCAGAATTTTCGGCTGCCTTTATCATCCATCTTTACCACCAAACATTCCCCCCACGATGTCAAAGGTTCAATATCACTCCTCGATAAAAGTTGGACGCAAAATGATGTTCTAAGTGCCGCACCATGACCTCGACCATGCTAGTTCGGCAAATTTCTATAGCATTTTTATCATTTTATAAATGTAGGGGGACAGGTAAGCAGGGCAAGCGTTGTAATGGCGAAAAAACTCCTCCACTAGCAGAAGGAGGGGGAACAAGTAGTCGATGGCGAACATGTAGGCATAACGAGTATAGTACTTAGGATGGTGGACGTGTACTTCGTCGTTATTAGCGAGAATTAGCTCCACGTGGTCGGGGAGGCCAAACATGGCTTTTAATTCAGCAAAGCTCTTAGCCATCATTAATGATAAAATTTCTTTGTCATCATCTCTAGCGGCTATTGAAGATCAAGTTTAGCATCCTGGTTACAAGGGATGATCTCCTCCACTGAAAGGAGAGCCTCCTCGTCAGCTGCGGAGATGGTGTCTTCCCCATGAACGGGAAATACAATAGCTAGCGGAATGGGTTAATTCTCCTTATTCATATCAAAAGGAACGTTCGACATGGTTATGGAAGTTGAGAAAAATTAAGAGAATAAATTTGGAAATATGAAGAACATATATGAAGCAAGGGGAGGAAATACGAAGGAGAGTCTAAAGAAGGTAAAGTTTGGGTTCTGGTAAAATAAGCCCTATTCATAGAGATGAAGGCACCGAACCTGAAACGGTTCATCATAATTTCCAACAAAATCAAAACAGCAGAGCCTATCAGGAGCTGTGCGTGAATCGATGCGACGTGTTGGGAACAAGTGTCATCATGACAAGTGAATCATGACATCACATCTTTTTCTTGACAAAATGGTTCCAATAAATCGCCTAAAAAATTTACGATTTGAAATATACGGTCTGCGAAATGCCATGTCTCCTATTTTTTACAACGACCACGACCGCTGTTATCTGCTCATTGAACTCGCCCACGAGAAAGACCTTAATAAGTAGAGGGACTAACTTTATGGGCTAAAAGTATAATGATTATATGTGGACCAAGTCGATATTAAGGAAGCTTTCGAAGGCTACTATGTGTCATCAAAAAGGTATAATGGTTTGACTTCAAAAGGTCAATGTCATGAGAAAATAATGCGACTCGAGGTGGCCCAACAGAGGACGAAGACGAGGACGAGCACTCCCTTAATTAAAGCAGTAATGGATTGATTTGTGATTATGGTTCCCCAGAGAACATTTCAATGAATATTCTTCTAGTTGTACTATTTAGGATTTTATAGCTCATGAACCCTTATAAATAGAAAGATATGTAGCTATAAAGGGGACTGGACATTTATTATAAAAAGAATACATTGATATTCTCAAAAGATTCTTCCTTTACCATACACATACAAAGTTCACCTTTTTCTCATATCTTTATCTATCTTTTCTCCCTCTATCCAAGGAGAATCCGAATATTTAAAGGCTTGTCATTATCCATCCTTGTCAGGAGAATTATTGGCGAATCTCACCTTTGTCAGGTGATCTCCATCCGTTTATTTACTTAAATTTTATTTATTATTATTTAATGCTATATCTTCCATATATTTGAATCAATTATTATTCCATTATTGTTGTCATTCATTGCCACTCAGTAGCACACGTGGGATCTTACTGCAAAAATAGTTGGTCTATATTTTAGATATTAATATTGGGTAAGATTAACCCTACTTTATTATAAAATTTGATTGTATAAATCTAGAACTAAATTTTAAATTATACAGTGCATACATTTAACTGGTGGATTTATAACGTCCACGGGAAGTATGAGTACTTTGTAAGTTTTTCTACTAGCTAAATACACAATCAACATTTAAACTTGTTAAAAGATTTTATTTAGACATTTAAACTAAGTGGGCATTTGGATAAGAACTGTAAAATTCTATAAAAAAAAAAGTGAAAATGTTATAAAATAATAAAAGAAGAAGAACAATATTGCAGAGAAAGAGAGAGAGAATTCTTATTGAATTTTGGGATGA
>MU773595.1:69697-89600 GCA_026770625.1 Nicotiana glauca
ATACATGAATTTAATCAAGGCAAGGCATAGAAATTTTACCACTTTGGGTGGTTTTCAAACTCCATTAGAGTTGCAAACAAAATTTTTCGTCTTTGCTTGTATTTAAAATTAAATTATAGAATGTCAAGAATTTGAAAGAGAAAAGTAAAATACTTACCTTAAATCCAGAATTTAATCATGAAGGAAGTTCATGGAACAATTGATAATCATTGTGCTCAATCCCAATACTTCTATCCAATTGGTTAGAGTCTCGTGCTGATAACGTGTTATAAAATAATAAAAGAAGAAGAACAATATTGCAGAGAAAGAGAGAGAGAATTCTTATTGAATTTTGGGATGATTTACAATGGGGTAAGACCCCTCTATTTATAGGTGAAAAATGACTTAGTCACAAAGTAAAACTCTCTACAAGATAGACATTCACTCCAAATAGAATTCTATTCTTAACAGAAAAAAAGTTTTCAAGTAAAAATAGTATTTGAAAATTAGAGTTGTATTTGGACATGAATTAAAGAACATATTGGCAAGTTTGGGTAAGCAAGAAGCATAACTTAGTGGGCGTCATAAGAATTGCAAAATTTCAAAAAAAGGTGAAAAAATTTTTCAAGTGAAAATGGTATTTGAAACTTAGAGTTGTGTTTGGACATGAATATAACTTTATGTTGTTTTTGATATTTTTTTGAGTGATTTGAGTGAAAATTTTAAAAAATAGCTTTTTGAAATTTTTTAAATTTTAAAAAATTTTCAAAATGCATCTTCAAGTAAAAATTGAAAATTTAATGAACAAAAGTCGATTTCAGAAAAAAGTGAAAATCTTTTGGAAAAAAGAAAAAAATTCTTATGTCCAAAGTGGCGTTTGGACATACGAATTGTAAATTTTTTTTAAAAAAAGTGAAATATTTTCAAGTGAAAATGACATTTGAAAATTAGAGTTGCGTTTGGACATGAATATAATTTTGGGTTACTTTTGAATTTTTGTGAGTTAACTGAGTGAAATTTTTGAAAAACAGTCTTTTGGAGTTTTTCAAAAAATTCCAAAATTCATGAAAATTAAAAATTTTATGGCCAAATATTAATTTTGAAAAATAGTAAAAAAATTTCGTAAAAAATGAAAATATTCTTATGTCCAAACGGGGCTACAATATTTGTATGAAATAGATCGTCTTTAAAGAAAAATAAATCTTTGGAGAATGAGCTTTTTCTCTTTTGATTACTCCCTCCGTTTCAATTTATGTGAACCTATTTCCTTTTTAGTCCGTGCCAAAAAGAATGACCATTTTCCTTATTTGGAAACAGTTTACCTTTATGCAATGATTTATAGCCATACAAAATAAAGGTGCCTCATTTTACACCACAAGATCAAAAGTCTTCTCTCTTTTCTTAAACTCCGTGCCCAGTCAAATTGGTTCACATAAATTGAAACGGATTGCAAGGTTCTCTATTTCTTCAAAATTTTTGTAGATTTGTTAAATAGCTGATAGAGATCAAAACTGCTCAGTGTTATCATACTTAAATAATTAAAGCTGCTCGAAAGTATATTTAATCATTTTCTCACTTTTGAATCACTGCTAACAGTAGAGACCGTAGGATGAACGTGTGTGAAATTTTCGAAAAAAAAATATTCAATGATATTTGAAAATTAGAGTTGTGTTTGAATATGAATACAATTTGGAGTTGTTTTTGAATTTTTTTGAATGATTTGAAGTGAAATTTGTAAAATAATTTTTGGAGTTTTTTATTTCCGAAAAATTCCGAACTTCAAGTGAAATTTAAAATTTTATGGCCAAATATTAATTTTAAAAAAAGTAAGAAAAAAAATGTCTTTTCTCGGCCTAATGTTACTAACTGGAGTACTGCACTACTGATATTTGATATATAGTACTACTAGATTTGAAGTAGTACACTGATATTGTCACCAAAGAGAAATTTGGCCTTATTATTTTTCATGGATTAGAAACATGACAACGTTAGGAGTACAAAGTCACCGACAAGAAATTTGATCTTATCATATAATGGGGACGTCAATGTCATCAATTCACAATGCCTTTTAAGCTTGATTTTTTACGTTGTCTTGTATTCTTATTTGTTTTGGGGCTCGATTAACTCAAATTTATGCATCGAAAAATCTACTTTAAAAGTAAAGTTTTTTTCTGCCAATACTTATTTTATTCTTAAAATTTGAACCCGATGCCTCAAGTTAATAATGAATTGATTTTAAGTTTCTTTTTTGATATAATATTTTGGAATTGAGTTAACTTTTGTAAAACAATAACAACAATTACAACAAGGTTTCAATTTCGAACGAATCGGGATTGGTGAATGACTCCACATTTTTTTCCCCATATAATCAACTAAATATGTTAACTTTTGTATAACATTCAAGAAATATCTATAATGGTTTTACAAAATTTCAAGAAAATATTCTTTTGCTTTTTAAAAGAAAATATTACATACCATTCGGTTCAAATTATTTTACAAAAAGTAACTATCTATAGTGGTAACATAGCAGTAACGTGGATAACATCAACGGTGTTTAAGAAAAAAAAAAAAAAAATTGAAATTTGTAGTCTTAAAAGTTTAAGGAGTAAAAATTCATGAGGCCATGATATTTATGTGATTATAAAAGCTACTCATTAAAAGTAAAATTAATAAAATAAAGAGTTTAAAGTTGAATTATTTCAAAATTTAGAAATGTATCATTTATTTTGGAACTGATACGAATGAAAACTATCTCAATTAATTTGAAACGGAAGAAGTATATAAATTGTATAAGGTACATTGATAGCCGCAGAGTCTTAATCATGGATTTATATATAATCTTTTAAATCATTGTTTTGAAGAGAGAATTTTTTTTTTTTAATCCAAAACGAATGACTGTGCTTCTCGTGAGGAGGTCATAGCTAGTACCAGTAGTACAATATAATCAAACCATGTAAGTACGTACTTTCAGTTTTGGATTGAAGAGTGTGTATAGCACTTGTATTCAATAAAAGGAATCAAATATTCCGATCAATGAATACAAGTTAAAGTTGGAAAAGAGAATTAAAGAAGAATTCAAGAAGAAGAAGATGGTAGTCTGTTGGTGACTGAGGTCTCAAAATTGGTACTAGTACTCTTATGATTTGCCTGGTATACACACATATTTTTGACATTTTTCGTGTTTCTTTTGGCTAAATTAATATATGATAATCCATTTGTCGTTCGATGAGTTCAACTAAACGCAATATTTTTTTCTTACGTAACATAACATAATTGTATATATGAAGAATTCTGAAATTTTTAACAAATAAATTTAAACTTTAAATTGTGGCTGTTTTTTTTTTTCATTATTGTTGTGCTTATGCTTCACTAAGTTGGGAATCTATTGGAAATCGCCTCTATATCTCCACGAGATAAGGATAAGATCTACGTATACGCTACCCTTCCTATACCCCATTATATAGGATTATACTGAGTTTGTTGTTATAGACTTTAAATCATATTTCAATTGTGCAATTGATTTTGTAAGAACTTAATTTAAAATTAGGATCCGACTCAACGTTACAATTTTGGAACCGCAGTTACCAACATACTATCAAATTTCTCAGCCTTAAGTTTCCTCGAACATTTCAAGGATATGTCCAGTGGCTGCGGAGCAGATTTGAACACGTCTCTCGTCTCTCATCTCTCATCTCTCATCTCTCTCATAAATGAATTATAGTATATTTGGCCAAGCTTTTTTTTGCCAAAAGTATTTTTTTTTTTTTTTGCCAAAACACTTTTGGCCAAAAATTGAGGTGTTTGGCCAAGCTTCTGGAAGGAAAAAAATACTTTTGAGGAGAAGCAGAAGCAGTTTTGGAGAAGCAGAAAAAAGTAGCTTCTCTCCAAAAGCACTTTTGAGAAAAATACACTTAGAAGCAATTTTTTAAAGCTTGGTCAAACACTAATTGCTACTCAGAAGTGCTTTTCAAACTAATTAGTCAAACAAACTGCTTCTCACCAAAAGTACTTTTGACAAAAGCACTTTGAAAAAAAAACACTTCTCAAAATAAACTGATTTTTGGAGCTTGGTCAAATGGGTTATTAATTCCCTTCTCTTTTGATTAATTAATTCTTCTACTTCAATCTTAATTGATGTGGCATATTTTCAATTTTAAAAGAGAACTAGTATACGTACCCGCGCGATACGCGGATTGTTTCAAAGGAAAAATAATATAGTAAAAACATGTCTCTATTGTAAAGTAAATTTAACGATCACATCCAAAACAATTAAATCAAAAAACAAATATATAAATTTCATTGGATAGCAACTATGATAGGGGCCAGCAATATTTATGCACAAAAGCATGATTAGCATAGAAGGTTGGGTAACTGTAATAAGCCAAAAAGGTAAAGTAGATTTTCCAAAATTCGCTTCCGGATCATATATTAAAAAAACAAAGAACAGTTATACATGTGTGTAATTCACAGTAATTAAGACATCACCTTTTGTTGTGGTGTACTTTGGATCACAAGTATGTGAGAAAAATGAGCAAGTCAGTCATGTTGGTTGATGATATAAACGATAGACTCACATGGATAAATAAGATCTAGGAAATATCCAATTCTTGTTGGCATAATCTATATAACAGTTCAAGTGTTAGATGAAATGCATACATTAAAAGGAGCAGATTCAGCAAATGAAAATGAAATAAGGATATCCAAAATTATGAACCAATGAGGAATCCAGATGCCTGATTCAGTGCAGCTATGTGAAGTGCATCTGCTCCAACAACAATCTTCAATATCTCGCCAGTGATCCTCACTTGCCTTTCCCGGTTATAAGCAATCGAAAGGTTCCTCTTTAAATCAACTGCATTTTTCGTGGCATTACTCATTGCATTCATCCTAGGAGCAAACTCACTGGCAAATGACTCTTGAAGTGCCCCAAAATCTGGCTATTCAAATAGAGTGGCATCAAAGCATCAAAAATCTGAGCAGGATCTTGCTAAAAGTCTAATTAACACAACTAACTTCCCCTTTTAACCCTCAAATGATCCCTCTCAACAATCATTTCCCCCTCCTAAGTAGTCAACCTAAGAACTCATCTTCATCTACATCAAGTCTTTTCCCACTAACATCAAGAACCTCTCATTTCGACGAAATTGGAAGCAACATATGTATTACTGGATCAGATTTAATCAATGAAACAAATATAGTATACAATGGATGTGGAGTAATGATGGAGTATACTGGAGTAATGCTACATAAGTATTTGGCTTTAAAAAGGATTAGTCCACCTAAAAAACTAGAAATGTGTCTTTAGTTATTATCAGAAAAAATAAAGAGCATTCATACAAATGTGTAATTCATATTAATTAAGACATCACTTTTTGTTGTATTGTACTTTGGATCAGAAGTGTATAAGAACATGAGCAAGTTTCCGAATCAGTATATGAGAACATGAGCAAGTGAATAGGCAACTTCATGGAGAAAAAATTAGACTACATAGTTAGTTGGTCAGAAGCAAACCTTAGACATCAGAAGAATGTTCTTTGCATGTTCACCTAGTAGCTTCTGAACCTCCACGAGATCTGAACTATTACGAACAAAATATAACGCAATTATGTCAATATGATTCGGAACTCCCCAATTTAAAATGGCATCCTTGTCTTTATTTGTCAATGTTGGCAGATCCACAATTACTCCCCGGAGATTGACATTCTTTCTTTCACCAACAACAGCAGTTTTCTCACAGCGGCATCATACCAAACCGTTCTCTTTGTCACAAGACAAAACTGTAAAGGTAATTGTGTCATCTGCACAGAGGATCACACTTTGTGGCTTTACATCCTCTACTAACTTTTTGTAGCTCATGCATATCATACTCTCACCACCTTTAATGTTGTAATAAGTTGAGATTGTGATCTCCTGACCTTGTTTAAGTTGAACAGGCTTAGCATCACATAAAACCTTGTTCGAATTTCTGGACCCTACAAGATGAAAATAAAGTGTCTGAAGTTTCACATAAAAAGGTGAAGGCGAAACAGGGCTAGGCAATCATATATTATATACTTCTTAATAGGCGTAATTATGGCACGTCGGCAAGTGTTGTTGCTGCATAAATCAAAGATTTTACAGCTTCTCTACACCCTTCAGGACATGTCCGATAAACAAAAAAATACCCAGAATGAACTAACATGTGATAAATTATCTTGTATTGAGAAAGGAAAAAAAGGTAGTCGAAATGAGTTATGAAAATTTTCTGCACAACCTTTGTATAAACCAACAATCATTGTAATTAACAGTAATATATCAAAATAAGCCATCATGAGAATAAAAAAGTTGACCAAATATTTAATTACCAGTATATTTTATGGGAAGCTGTAGAAGCAAGTTGTATTTTCTACCTGTGTGAATATAAGAACAGCTCGTGTGCTCTGTGCAGAGTTAATGATAAGAAATGCAAAATACTATGGTTAATGCAATCCAACATTAAATCTAAATGATGACCTCCACACAAGTTGCTTAAAGAGAAGCATTTGATAAAATGTAAATGCATTTGGATAAATAGTGAAGATTAAATGCTACCTTGATTCTTTCATATGATGCCTGTTCCTTAAATACTTCTGGCTCTACTCAAACTACTGCTACTAAAGAGGAATTAAAGCCATCACCTGCAATGTTGCAGCAGTGATCAAAGGAGGCACCATTTAGCGAATCCATAAGAGAAAAGTTCTTAATGTGCTTACCATACATAGACAAAGCACTGTGCAACAAATTTGCCTTTGGCATAAACAATCTCAATTTTCTCAGGAGCTATGTATTCAACATGTGCCAACTTGAAAATAATCTTCTTCTTATTCATAATGAGCATTCAGAACATTGACATCTATAATAATATTGACCTAGGAAAAATGTGCAAAATTAGTAATTTTTATAGATAATATAAATGAAGATTGTAAAAGAATTAATAAATATCATGATCTATCTAAGATATAGCAATTGGTATTGTAATAATGTGAAGAAATCAGATTTTTTTCATCAACAATAAGCAGCAGGACAGTTATGACTTTTTCAAATGACATAGTAAAAGATTTGAAACTCTTACCCATTGTATGACAATTTAAAATCACATATTAGTTGAATTCATTGACTGCAAATATAGATAGACAATTTAACAAATAAAGTACATGTGACTAAGCTGCAACAGGATATATCAAAGTAAAGTAAATTTAGAAGAATGTTTACCTCATTCAATTTAATCTTTCTATCTAGTATGAGCAATTATATACTGAGTATGTACAATGAACTTGTCATTGTTGCTGCTCATTTGATACTTACTCATTCAAAACTTGTATCCTCTAAATTTTGGAAAACTTATTTATACACTACATTTGTAGCTTCATTTGTTATTTTCCTATCTTCATCATAACATAAGATCTTCAACCCTTTTCTACTTGTTACTCTTGAAAGTGCAACATATAGTTGTCCATGAGTAAACACAGGCTTCTTCAAAAATAATCCCACATTACATAATGACTGATCTTGGCTTTTATTGATGGTCATGGCAAAAGATACAATGACTGAAAATTGTCTTCTTTGGAACTTAAAAGGAATTCTTGAATCAGATGGAGTAAGTGTCATTCTTGGTATAAAAACTTTATCTCCAGCCATGTTTCCTGATAATACTTTGGCTTCAATTTCCCGATTTTCAAGTCGTGTGATGATCAATCTTGTACCATCGCACAATCCTGACGATTGATCTATATTTCTTAATAACATCACAAGAACACCTACCTTCAAAGTGATAGAGTGATTTGGAATACCTGAACATTTAATACTATTTAGGAATTCAGGTGTATATACATGTTCCAAAGATGTAAATGCATGATCAGACTTGCAAATTGTATCCGAACTTAAATATGACTTATCCTGACTATTGTTGAGAGAAACCATGTAATCATTCACCGATTCTACCATCTGAAGAGTTGGTGCAAGAATTTCTCTTTCTTGAAGGTATTTTATATCCGTGAAATGTCTCAAGAAATCAGAATATGTACTTTCTACAATTCTAGCTATTGGATCATCACAATTATGTATGAGAAGATCGTCAGGTATTTCTACGCATAGAAACCATTCTATTTCATTTTTAAGTTGAGATATGTTAATAAATAGTAAGACTAAAATTTAATTTGAAATATCCTTTAATTAAGTATAACTTAAAGACCTAGAGCAAAAGTCAACAACTTGAGGAAGATTTGAATTGATCCAAAGCTTCGACGCGTGCCAAGTATTCCTCACCAAATATTGTTCTATACACATAAATGTAATTTTTAAGAGTTTAATAATTGGCTAAATTTTCACAGTCCACACCTACAAAACAATCTACTCATGAAAACTCCCAGTCTCCAAATCCATAAAACACACGAATCATCGTACTGATCTCAACTCCACTACCTGATTGTCTAACACTGCTTCGCTACACGATCATCCCACGAGGAATACTTCTATAATTCTTCTGTTCCACAAAGCAAAATTCGAACATCAGCAGTCGATCAACAAGAGAATGCCATAATACTAATGATGTATCCATAGATCAAACACATTGTCCCTTCTGAAATATATACTCTCCTCACGCCATACCAAATAGTAATGCCATTTACCTATTCATCTGAAATCGTCCATGCTTCCTAAGAATTTATGACCTTTCTTTCAAAACTGAATCGTGACCTTGTACATGCCAAATCTCAATCCTACACAACACACCGCATATACCATGCCATCCTATGATAGATACGATAACTTCATAATCCACTCCAAGTCACAAGCAAGTGCATACTTAATTAGCTAAGAACTTTCTATTTGATCCCATCCAGGAGGAAATCACTATACATCACATGTTCCTCGCGCCAGTAGGAAATATACATCTCTAACCGTGGTAGAAACCATCAAGAGATCTCCGAATCCCATTTTCACAAAACCAAACTGTCAGGATTGACTCCTTCTAACTCAGCCAAGCTACGCAAGCCATAAAAACCCACGAGCATTGCCACGAAACACCTGTAGAAACCCACCACATCATAAGCACAAAAAGTATCGATCATATCCATTACAATGTCGATCCAACCTACTACCAAGCTGTCCTAATTCTCTGAGTTCCTTTTGAATTACCTTCAAATTGATACTTTCCCTTGCTAGTGCGCTACTATCCTTAACTAAAACTTGCCCCACGAACTTTACCATAAAACCACACCGCCCTACGGCTCATAAACCGTTGTATTCCTTCTTAACCACCCATAAAAGTACCACAACCGAGATACCCGCTCTGAAGAGACCTTCTGCGAATCTAAAGCCAAGACCTTCGCCTTCCTGATACTTATATGTATAATCCATAATGATATAGAAATGCCACAAGTCCTGACATCCCCAAATATAAATTTCTATTTTTAGCCAAATACACATCCTGAAGATTCCCAATTGCCACGTATAAATCTTGAATTCATTGGAACCATTCTCGAGATTTATCCACTCTGCTCAAATCTCAATTAGACTGACCAAACGGACTGAACGACCTGTGCCCCCTTAGCACTCCAACACCCAAGGAAGTAAGTCCATCTTAATGCAACCAAATAAATTCCTGCCACATGCACATTAAATCCTTTGCCAATAACAACTCAAATCATTCCGTGATTCTCATATACTCATAAAGCCTAATACACCTTGTACCCAGAAATTCCTTTACTCAAGTCATCCTCGATCTCACCCTCTGCAGGACATAACTCATTCACAAGTATACCTCATACCGAAAACAATACAACACATAACTGTGAAATCAACTTATCAATATCGGACTCCCCCACTTGGCTCAGAGCCATAGAATAAAACACACCATAACTCCCGATACCCACACTTTATTACAACCATAACACCGCAGTAAGATTCAACTAAATCCTCCCTAAGCTCGTATAACACAAACCATCTAACATCTCAAATCATGTACAAATCTCGCATTCGCCCTTGTAACAGTCAAGCCAACTATCATAAGAAATCCAAAATTTAAATTGTAGCACATATAATTCACTGGTAAAAAAAACTCTCAACAAACAACATAGGGATCACACAACCCTCAGGACACTCCGCAGGAGATAGCCTTCCTGCTTTGCCTCAAACTGACGTCTCTCTATACCCTTTCACAGTCATAAACATTATGCAATCACTTAATCTTCTTGAGTCTGAACTCATATCACGACATGAAATCTACTTCAACCCTCAACTAATGAACATGAAAAGACCCTTTAACACACCCATAACTCGGGGCTATACATTAAATTAAGATGGAAATCAAGCACCAAATAGTTCTTTCTACACTTCAAGAAGACCATTCTCGTCACATTCAACCATATGAACGCATCTCGCAGTCACATCATACTCATCACGTAGCCATCCAGCCACAAATTCTACTAGTAGGGACACTACCGGACATAAAAATCCAAAAGCACGTGCTCACAAAATCAACACCTCCGTGCTCAAATCACAGTCAAAACCCGGCCTCAAGTCCTCCAAATTGTCCCATCATCAGCATACCAAAATCACATCTCGCACCTCTTCCATGGAATCACAAGCCGGCAATGTACAGTTCATATCGAGCGCTCACATGCGTATACAATGCGTGGAAAGAAATTCAAAGAGTTATGCTACAAGCTAAATCAATAACGCACGATAAGGAAAGAAAGATGGGAAGTATATCCTAAATGTCATGTAGCCTCTCGGAGATAGATATGGACGTCATCATACCGATCCGCAAGACTAGACATTTGCTCATGACTTGTAGAACCTATGAACCTAGAGCTTTGATACCAATCTGTCATGACCCAAAATCCACCAGACGTGATCGCACCTAACCCAACCCGCTAGGTAAGCTAATTAACAATTATCCAATTCTATTTAACTTAATAAAATAATTAAACAATAGAATTGTCTAAATCTTATACATTTCCCAAGGACTGGTTGTACAAATCATGAGCTTCTAAGAATAGAGTTTACAAAGCAGATATGAAGAAAATACATCTTCTGTTCGAAAATTTCATAAATCTAAGACTACCGTGATCAAGAGACAGCTACAGCAGGAACACAAATACGCCTTCAAATCCAGCAACCATCGAACACAGCAACCTCAGCATCCGGGATCTGCACGCAATGTGCAGGAACTGCAGTATGAGTACAACTGACCCCATGTACTCAAAAAGTAACAAACCTAACCTCAGGTAGAAAGCACTAACGAGCTAGAACATAGGTCTGGTCTAACACAAATAACCAACAGTAGTTCATACAATGTACAACCAATAAATAAAAAAATAGCTCAGTTCATAGTTTTCCGAAAATAGTTCCACTTTTCAAGTATACCAATGAAAGTCCAAATCCTCTACTGAAATTGTTAAAAATATGATTAAATTTTGAAAACTGTAACTTTTTCCTAAATATCCTTTCCACGATAAGTAAACATTTTTCATTTTCTTTTTCAATAGCAAGTGTGAAATACCTCTCTATAACTACATATCAATGTATGTAAAAAGTCATGAATGACGTGAGACCGTACACCATGAGGAAAAATATGTCTTTATGCATGTATGCCATATATGCATGCCAATGCCATGTACCTCAGAAATAAATTATGTATTTACACTCTTAGAGTACTCAATATCACTGTATCATACCTTTTACTCATCATAATCAACCACTCAGTAATGTATATGTCCCATACGACCCAGGGAAGATCCATCTCGGAATATATACATCACTAAATATAAGTCACCCAATACCGAGGAACATGCCAATCCAGCCTCATAGAGAAGATCCATCTCCATACCAAGGAAGATCCATCCCCGAATATAATCAATCATGCTCACTGGGGTGTGTAGACTCCGGAGGGGCTCCTACAGCCCAAGCGCTCACATGCTGCATGGACAACTCACGTTCCATAACATCAATATCAGAATCTGCACGGATAACTCACGTGCTACAACATCAATATCAGAATCCGCACGGACAACTCACGTGTTATAGTCTCAACATCTCACAATCAGGCCCCCGGCCTCACTCAGTCATCACTCTCCAGTCTCACCCACGGGCTCTGAATGTCATGAAAACTGACCTAGAATAATGATATGATGTATCATTAAGTAACAAATAAGACTGAGTTATGATATGAATGCATGAATGCAACTGAGTACTAAATATCAATAAAATCAATGAGATGACAGTAAGAAACGACCACTATGGGTCCCAACAATATTAGCATGAAGCCTAAACATGGTATTTAGCATGATGTACAGCTCAATTATTTCATCACATGGTGGAAAACACAAATATCAACA
The DNA here is from genome assembly GCA_026770625.1 of Nicotiana glauca. NCBI lineage: Eukaryota > Viridiplantae > Streptophyta > Magnoliopsida > Solanales > Solanaceae > Nicotiana > Nicotiana glauca. Next base: position 82,033 of record MU773595.1, read on the forward strand.
AAATGGGCTTCTAAACAGTGCCCTGGAAATAACAGTCACAACTCACAGGGTGCACGCCCACATGCCCGTCACCTAGCATGTGCTTCACCTCAACACTAATCACATAACACATAGTTTAGGGTTTCATAGCCTCAGCACTAAGTTTAGAAGAGTTACTTATCTTAAACAAGCCAATTCCGACACCGATCAACCAAGCAATGCTCCAAGAATCCCATCACGCGTGTTCTAACCTCTGAACAGCTCGAAACTAATCAAAAACAATTCAAATATATCAAACAATGCTAACAAACAAGATTGTCAAGTAAGAAACAATTAAGGGGGTTCATGTTTACCTCCACAAATAAACAGACAATTAGCACGTCTCAAACAGCAGATTTCATATATTTCAGAAAGGTCCTAGAACAGGATATCTAGGTGAGCATGACAAGCAGAGAATATGCAGCATTGTGTTAAGGCGAAGCGAAAGAGACCTAATCAATTTGCCTACTGATTTTAGAACCTGTTGAAGCTGGGCAGTCACAAATAAGCAAAGCATAGTTTCACAGTCTTTATTAGACCTTGATTACCTATACGATTGCCTAGGCGTGGATCTGTAATACCCTATAAACATGTTGTCTAAATGCAATCAGAATTCTGGGAATCAGTTTAAAACAGTTTGAATTTATTAAAATCAGTTTAAAACAGTTTGAATTTATTAAGTCATATAGGCATGCTGGTCTAGGTGCTGAATATTACATTACAGAACTGGTTTATACACACTTATCTCTATGACATCTAAGTGTTGGAATTGTTTTTAAATATTTTATAGAAAAGATAGTTATTGATTTAGGTGATGTAGACATGGTTTAAAGCGAATACAAATACAGTCTTAAGGCAGGATCTCTAATGCACAGAAAGGATGGACGTTTTTATTAGGCGGAATTATAGCAGTAACTTAGTAACAGGATTTCTAGATGATCATGATTATGTAGAAATAGAATTTCGTAACAAATGAGGTAGTGTGCCTATAACATGTTGTCTAGTATGCCAAGTTATCCTAAAACAAGGTTTTTAATGCAAGTAAAGATAGTATAAACCTAAAGTATGATTTCTAATGCAGGTAAACATAGTATAAACCCAAAGCATGATTTCTAACGCAAATAATCATAATGTAGACCTAAAGGCATGATTTCTACCCGGTTTTCCCACAAAAATCATATAAGAATCCCTCTTTTTTACTAATTTTCCCAATATCTGTTTACAAAGATTATCATTACAGACCATAAATAAATAAATTACATAATAAATATAAGTTATGTTATATGGAGCCTGAAATAGGCCCAAAGGGAACCTGGAAGTACCAGGCCTTCAAAATAGCCCAAGATGTTATAGTCCATAGTATCCATTGAGGTATCCTGGTGCGTCAAAGTTCCCAACGGCCTCAAGGACCCCGGGCAATGCTCATACCAAGATCCTTATAAATAGAGAAGTAGTTATGTGCAGTGTGGAAGGGTCAGCCCCAGTGTGCCAGAGTTCGGAGGAATCTCATGGATTCCTAGGCAGTACACACACTGGAGGGGCAGAACTTAAATAATCTAAGAGTAGAAGTGAGAGTGCTTGACATAGTTGGAAGAACTTAGTAAAAGCAGTATAGAGGTAAAAAAAAATTAGGAGTGAAAAGGTATTTCAGGAATGAAAACAGTTTTAAGAAAGAAAATATTAAGAGTGAAAACAGTTTTGGAAGCAATTCTGAGAAGAACAAAGATTCAACAAACAACCACACAATCACAAAAACTTAGAGTGCCCAGATGCAAAGCAATTTATTACTTAATTCTAAGTGAAGACAAACAAGTTTACAAACAGGGATCAGTGAGGTTGGGAACAGAGGGAACTTAAATCAGAAACACATGAACATGGATAAGAGAGGAAGCATATTGATCAACAAGTACACAGAACAAGCAGGGATTGATTGACAACTAGTGACCAAATTCATAGCATTAGAATACAAACTACTGATTCAGAGTATTAACAAGGAAATTATACTTAAAGCTAAAGTGATAATAGACATTAAAGCATAGAGACACAAGGCAGCTAAAGTGATAATAGACATTGAGGACAAGGGTCTACCACACAGAATTAGTCATACCAATTGTGGTTATCAGATAAATTAGGAGCCTGAACTACTTAAAATAAGCATGGTGGTTGAAGGAAACAGACAAGAGCTCAAGTAAACATGCTGCCTAAAATAGCAAACAAGAAGATCGAAACCTAGACATGTTGATTAAAGCAATGAACAATAGGGGGTAAAACTTAAGCATGCGGATCAAAGCAGTAAACAGAAAGAACAACTAAGTACATAATCAGTTAAACTAGTGCAGAAATAGGCATGGATTTAACAACTATGGAGCACATAGATTTGAATTTCAGAATGATATTGAAATAAGAACATACCAGTTAAGGAAGCAAAGTGCAGAAAGTAAAGCAGGTAGAATTCCACAGTCTAGCCTTGGCTTTCCGCCGGCTAGACGAGCAATGAGCACAAGTAGCAGAAATAGAGATGAGAGAAAGTTTGAGTGTGTGTGTGGATTTTTGGACTAATGTCCGTGTTCTTGAGAAATACAACAAGAGTGTATATATAGCACTTAGGGAGTAGAGCAAATAAGGTAAAGAGAATCAGAAGTCAGTCAATTAGGGGAATTCAAATAATCACATAATCAATTCATGTAAAGGAGTCCGGAATAGACCCCTTAATTAGGAGTAATCGTTTAACGGTCACAGCAAAGGGGGTTAATTAGGGTAAGGAGTCCAAATCATACCAAATAATCAGTAAGAATCCCAAAACCATACGGATAACTTATTAAGGCAAGTGTGATCAATTAAAGTCACAAATAAGGGAACAAATAAGATTTGTGCACACAGATTTTGACAGGGCAAAATAATAGAAAATAACTAGTAAAACCTTCAAAAAGAATACTCATTTCTGGGAAAGAATTACTCGGATTTCATAAATAGAAAGTAAATAAGTAAAGCTTCATAGAAATATAGAATTCAGCAAGAAAAATAGGTTCGAACCATAAATAGAGATTAATTAGGGCGAAATACCAAAGAAATACTAGATTTTAACAAGGAAAACATTTAAGCCCAAAATAGAGTAAACTAATATGACTGGTATCACAGAAATAACAGAGTATCGAAACAAAATCGAAGAAACCAGTATATCACACAAAATCAACTAGGGTTTGAACATTCATGCGAAAATCAGTTAAGATGATGAAGAAACAATTAACTAAACACTCAGAACTTAGAAAAATCATTGAAGAAAACTTGAGATGAACCCTAGTTTAGAAAAGGTGATTAAAAATCGAAATAATCAATTAAAACAAGAGATTTTTTTGAAGGAAAACACTTAATAATATTCGAATAACCTCAGATCTATAAAGATCTGAGAAGAACTGACTTTATCGAACTAGGGTTTTCAGAAAAATAGCAGAGGTGGAGAGAATAGGTCAAGAACCCATAGATTCGTAATAAAACAAGGAGAGATCCTTACTTACGAATGAAAACTGGCCTGACACTGGCCGGTAAACAAAGTTTCAAACCAGAACCAGTTGGAGTTCCTTTAGATCTTCTCAAGAACTCATGAAGTCGAAGAGCCATGGAGTGTAGGAGGCCAGGGGTGGTCGGAGAAGACATAGAAGCACCATAGGAGTAAGGTTTACGGCGATGATGGTGACTAGGGTTAGGGTTAGGTTGAGAGAGAGTTGAGAGATTAGGGGAGACGATGTTGGCTGGTTTTGAGATAATGAAAAGGGTTTGGGGTAGGTTAGGGGTTAATTAATGTAAGGGTGAACGTGGACCATTGATCTAAAAGATCAACGACCACGATTGAAGAAGGGTTATTGGGTCGGGTAGGCAGATTGGGCCTAAGGGGTTTGGGCTGGCATTTTGGGTTAATATTAAAGGGGGTTTTGGGCTGGTAAAAATGGTTAGGTCTAAAATAAAAAGGGTGGTTTGTTAAATACCCAAATAATTAATAAAATATAATTTATAAAATAATTAACTGATTATAAAAAATAATTTTCATGCATGAAAATGCTTTAAAATAATTACTCAATATTTTAAAAATACAATGAGCTATTTTCTGATAAAATAATGCAATAATGCATGCATGGGCTATAATTGCAAAGTTATTGCAATTGTAACCCAAAATTGTAGATCTGACTATTTGCAAAATAATTTGAGCTCAATGTGAATATAAATTGCAAAATTAAACCGTGAAATTTTTATGAAGTCTTTGTGATGCAATTTGTAATTATTCATATAAATAAAATACAGGGATAAATTAATTTAAAAATATAAAAATTATAGAAAAATATCAATTGATGCTAATGCGTATTTTTGAAGGTATATATGCATTTGAAAAATATTATAGGAAAAAATTGGGTATCAACGTGGCCTTCTCCCGAAGTACTACTCGCCTATTCAAGCTAATCTAAAGCATATATTCCTATGGAACGCATTAATAATTCATGTATAGTGACCAAGCAAGGCGATTAAGTATATTCCTATACTAACCGCAAATCCCCACCCCACCCCACCCCACCCCTCCCCTCCAGAGTTAAGATCTTGCTCTACTCAATCTTATATGTAATCTAGAATTTCCTCTCCCGAGTTCAATCCTAGGTTCGTAGATAATATTTAATTGGTGATCAAGCAATCAAATAATTAAGTGCAAGATTGAATAAATAAACCAATATCATAAAATAAAAAGATCGATTCAAGCTTCAAACTACAACGTTCATGTAGGACACCACAACTCTAGAACTAATGAACTATGAATTTAAAAGAAGATAAAATAAGAAAAACTAGTTAGAAGTATCCTCCAAGTGTGGTGTGTATTCCCCCCACGTGAATTATCCTTCAAAGTATGCTAGATATCCTCCAAATTAGGTTTAGGGCCTCTTTTATATGAGTTGGGAGGGTCTTGGGCCGAAATAACCTTGTCCTGGGCAAAGTTGGAGAAATTTCCCATCACCATCGTCCAGCCTAGTGCCCCATGCTGGCCCTAGCGCTGCGTATTGAGCATTCTACCTGGAGCACCACAGGTGGTGTGGGGCGCTGCCTGTGGCGCTGAAAATTCAACTTTTTCTTTTTTCATCCGCTTTGGCTCTAATCTCGCACCTTTCTCCCACGTTGCTTCCGGATGATTCCTACATATAAAAATACCATGAATAAGCGCAAATCAATACATTTCACATCCGAAATCCACGAAACACGAGTAAAATATGAGGCAATATACATATAAATAGAAGCCCTAGACTTAAGTGTTTTTCGCACATGCAATGGTGCGGCATCGCTGAAACGTTTCTTGGACCATAGATGTGGTTTGATTTGGCAGAAAAAAGAGAAAAGTCGAGGGTTTGATTTCATTATCCATTTTTGGACATAGAGAACTTGGATTAAGGTGTGATTTTGGGAGATTTTAAGAGGAAACATTTGGGTAAGTGTAACGATCCAGCCGGTCATTTTTAGAATTTACATCCCGATCCCCCATTAACTGCTTTCCCTAAGTTCATTTCTGCTATTTTGGTTTACCGGGACGTTCGATATTAGGATTCGGAGTGTTTTGGGAAACTTAGTCCCTAAATGAGAGCTTAAGAGTTGAAAAATGGTCCGTATTCGAAACAGTGTGAAGACGACCTCAGAATGGAAATCCGATGGTTCCGTTAGCTCCGTTAGGTGATTTCGAGGTTGACAGCGTGTTCGAAATGTAATTTGGAGGTCCGTAGCTCATTTAGGCTTGAAATGCCGAAGTTTGAATTTTTGAAGTTTCCGGTCCGATAGTGAGTTTTTGATCCGAGGGTTGGTTTGGAATTCCGGAAGCTTCTATAGCTCCGTCATGTAATTTTGGATGTGCGTGCAAAATTTCAGGTCATTCGGGCGAGGTTTGGGTAGGTTTTGGATCGAAAGCGTATTTTTGGATGAACTTGAAGTTCTTAGGCTTGAATCTTTGATTTAATCGGGTTTCCGGTGTCGTTTGAGATGTTTAAGGATTGGTGCAAGTTCGAATAAGGCGTTAGATGGTATTGGAGTTTTTGGTTGGTGTCCCGGGGGCCCCGAGATGATTTCGGATGGTCGACAGGTAGAATTCCTAAAGTGTACAGCAGCTGAACTTCTCATCTTCTGGTATTTCCGCTTCTGCGGCTTGGGAACCGCAGAAGCGGCGCCACATAAGCGGCTTCTTCATCAAATAAACGGAATTGGGCACCACCTCAGGAAAACCGCAGAAGCGGTCTCCTTTCTGCATAAGTGGAACCGCAAATGCGGTTAATAGTCCGCAGAAGCGGACTCTGGTCACTGTAGTGGAACCGCAAAAGTGGTTGGTTCTTCCGCAAAAGCGGGACCACAGAAGCGGTCCCTGGGCCGCAAAAGCGGAAATGACTGTTCTGATAAGGGTTTATCCGAGGCTTAATTGCAAAAGTTGGAAAATCAATTGAGAGCTCGGGAGAAGGCGATTTTGAGTGGGTTTTGAAGAGAAGATCATTGGGTAACATCGCTTTGATCCTTTCTAGTTATATTTCCTCGTTACCTAGTTAAATAAACTATTAGAATTCAAATTCAAGGTCTAAAATTGGGAAAAATTGGTGAAACTTCTTAGACTTAATTATGTGATTTTGAGTGGGCATTTGACCTCCGATTTGGGAGATTTTTATATGGTTAGACTCGTGAGAGTACAAATGTTCTGAAAATGCAAAAGTTATTCAATTCCGAGCCATTGGCCTGAGGGGCATTTTGGTCATTTTACCTATTTTCGCGCCCTAGCTTTAATTTTAATAATGAAATCAGTTGTTTGCGATGTTATTTACGTTACGTAATTGGATTGAATAGATTTGGGCCATTCGGAGTCGGATACTCGTGGAAAAGGCATCGTTCCTTAGTTGATTTTTGCACCGGTTCGAGGTAAGTGGCTTGTCTAACTTTGTGTGGGGGACCTCTCCCCTTAGGATCTATTACTTGTTATTTTAAATGCCAGGTACGCGAGGTGACGAGCGTGTACTTGTGATAGTTGTTGAAAATCCATTTTATTTAGAATATTTAACTGTGTTTTTTTGTGAATTTTCTTATTCTAAAATGCAATTTAACCTGTGTTAGCTTAGGATAAGCATGTTTAGCTGAATTACTTGCTTAATTGCTTAAACTATATTATATGTTCTTCGTGAAGCATGCTAGACTAGAAATTCTATTAATTGATCTTACTTAGCATTTATCTTATTTGAATTGTGTGGTGTTACGAATTGAGGACTACGGGACGGCATCCCGATAACTCCCTTTGTATGTGTTTCGTTCTACGACTGAGAGTGCGAGATACCAAGAGATCCCTAGCACAGATATGATTATAAAATAGGAGGATATCAGGAGATCCTCGGGATACTAAGAGATCCCTTGTGTAAACATGGAGGATACTAGGAGATCCCTCGAGTATATGATGAGGATACCAGGAGATCCCTCGAGCATATGATGAGGATACCAGGAGATCCTCGGGATACCAGGAGATCCCTCGAGTATATGATGAGGATACCAGGAGATCC
>MU773595.1:91379-116031 GCA_026770625.1 Nicotiana glauca
TATATATATATATATATATATATATATATATATATATATATATATATATTATGTAATTGCTTTTGGCTAGATTTGGATCATTTGGAGTCGAAAAGTCGAGGGAAAGGCATTCTTATTGATTGATTGAGCTTAGTTCGAGATAAGTGACTTGTCTAACCTTGTGTGTGGGTAAATCCCCTTAGGATTTGGTGTTATTGTAACAATTTGTGATATTTGAGAGCTGTGTATGCAAGATGACGAGTACGTACACGGGCTAAATGTTGAAATTCTGGTCTCTGCTAAGTAGTTTCCTCTTTATGCTTTAAGTGATTTATTCTAGCACGTGTAGTCATCATGTTTAGCAAAATTTCACATGTCTACGTGTCTTATCTTCTTAATTGCAATTTGTACAACATGCTTAGTTGAATTAACTTATTCTTAGATTCTATATTCATTCTTTAACGATAAGACTCCTTGCTTGTATTATCATTATTTTATTTACTATGTGTTGCTTTTTGTGATTCTTGTAGTGGTGATTGTTCAGTTGTGGCACGAGGTTTCTTCCATGCAGAGTGTTATTGGCATGAGGTTTCTTCTGTGCGAAGTGTTATTAGCACGAGGTTTCTTCCGTACGGAGTGTCATTGGCACGATGTTTCTTCTGTGCGGAGTGTACTTGGCACGAGGTTTTTTCCGTGTGGAGTGTATGGGCACAAGGTTTCTACCGTGCAGATTGTTATTGTGGCACGAGGTTTATGTTGTGCGGTAACTATTTTTCCCTCTTTTTGCTTTGTTGTTTGTTGTTGTTGTTGTTGCTTAACTTGTAAGATGTTCATTTTATTACGTGTTGTAATTGTCTTCTTGTTTCCCGTGCTGTTGCTTTTCCGTACTTACTTATTGTTTCATTAACCTGCCATTTATATTATCATTTCGCCTTTCGTCTTATCTCTTATATTCCAGTAGGGCCCTAACTTGACCTCGTCACTACTATACTGAGGTTAGGCTTGGCACTTACTAGGTACCGTTGTGGTGTACTCGTACTACATTTGTGCACATATTTTTTTAGAGACCCAGGTGCATCTTATCAGCCTCAATAGTAGATCATTGGGCTGCTGCTTGGAGACTTCAAGGTATATCTTCTGGCGTCCGCAAACCTCGAAGTCCCCCTCTATCCTATTTATGTTATTTTCCTTTATTCTCTTAGACTCTGATGTATAGAGATATTTAGTACTTCCTTAGATCTTGTGGCTTATAACTATCGGGTTTTGGGAGTTATTCTTCTCTGAATTGCAAATTTTACTTGTACATGCCAAGCGGTAGTTTCATTTATATATTTATCTGTTGATGTCGAGAATTTTGTTGTTATTTCAGTTCTTTTCCACAATTGTTAGGCTTACCTAGTCTTAGAGACTAGGTGCCGTCACGACATCTTACGGACAGAAACTTGCGTCGTGACAAGTTGGTATCATAGCTCTAGGTTCACAGGTGTTATGAGTCACAAGTAGGTTTAGTGGAGTCTCGCGGATCGGTACGGAGACTTCTGTACTTATCTTCGGGAGGCTATAGAATTGTTAGGAAAAATTTCACTTCTTTGATTCCTTATCATGAGAGATTGTTGATTTCAGGATTCTAAATTTCTGTCATTCTATTCTTTCACCGACGGTGAGGACATGTATAGTCGGATCAGATGACCAAACATTCGCGTCCCTTACCAGAGCCGCAAGAGGCCGGGGAGGCAGAGTACGTCCACGTGGTGCACCCAGAGCATTAGCAGGAGCTGCTAGTGAGGAGCCACCAGTAGCTCCAGTCGGAGCGCATGGACTTGAGACGCCTGTTACTACACCAGCTCTTCAGGAGACCCTTGCCTAGTTTCTGAGCATGTTCGACACTTTAGCTCAGGCAGGGTTGATCCCACTTGCTCCTACGACATCTCAGGCGAAGGGAGGAGCACAGACTCCCGTCGACCGTACCAGAGAGCAGCGGGTTCAGGTCGACCAGGTTCTAGAGGTCATACTAGTGCAGCAGGTTGCCCCAGTTCAACACAAGGTTAGGGCAACAGTTTTCTAGGGGGAGCAGCTCAGGCTCGAGAGGTACAAAAAGTACCACCCTCCTACTTTCAATGGCTTAGTGTCAGAGGATGCCTATGGTTTTCTTAAGGAGTACCATTGTATCCTATATACTATAGGTATTGGGGAGACTAGTGGAGTTGCTTTCACTACATTCCAGCTTAGGGGAGCGGCCTATTAATGGTAGTAGGCATATGAGTTGGGTAGTCTGGCCAAGGTAGCTTCACTCAGTTGGACTCAGTTCTCGGATATATTTTTGAGGGAGTATGTTCCCCAGAGTCTCAGAGATGCATGGAGCTTAGAGTTTGAGCAGTTGCGCTAGGATTCTATGATTGTGTCGAAGTATGCCGTCTGATTCAGTGATTTGGCTAAACATGCCCCAGCCTTGGTTGCTACTATTAGAGAGCGGGTTCGTTGGTTTATCGAGGGGCTCATCCCCAGCATCAGATTTAGCATGGCTCGAGAGTTGGAGATGGACATTGCATACTAGCAGTTAGTGGGGATTGCTAGGAGATTATAGGGTATGCTAATTCGGGAGAGAGAGGAGAGAGAGGCCAAGAGGTCTCGAGAGTCAGGCACATATAGTGGTACTTGTGCCCAAGCTGCAGCTCATCAGGGTAGGGCCTATGTGAGTCGCTCTATTCATTCAACACATCCAGCTGCCAGTGGTATTTTGGCCACTACTAGGCCCCACGCTTCCTATTATGCACTGCCAGTGTCTAACGCACCTCCTGCACGGGGTGCTTGCAGCGATCAGCCCAACCGATCAAGCCCGAGCCAGCCACAACAACCACATCTTGTGTGAGCTTGTTTTGAGTGTGGTGACACTCATCATATGGTGAGGGATTTCCCCAGACTTAAGAGGGGTGCACCTCCACAAACTACTCAGGCACCGTATGCTCCACCGGGTCCTCAAGCTATGGTTACAGCACCAGCTACCACTCCACATGCTTAGCCAGCTCAAGTCAGGCAGGTAGAGGTCGCCCTAGAGGGGGAGGCCATGCCAGATATTATGCTCTTCCTACTCAGACAGATGCAGTTTTGACTCTGTCATTACAAGTATAGTTCTGGTCTTTTATTGAGATGCATCAGTCTTATTTGATCCAGTCTCCATTTATTCCTATGTGTCATCTTATTTTGCTCCGTATTTGGGTGTATTTTGTGATTCTTTGAGTTATTCTATCTATGTGTCTACACCTGTAGGAGATTCTATTGATTTTGACCGTGTGTATCGATCGTGTTTGGTTGTTCTTAGTGGTTTTGAGACCAGAGACGGTCTATTATTACTCAGTATGGTAGACCTTGATATTATTTAATTCATGTACTGGTTGTCGCCCTATTATGGTATTCTTGATTGTCATGCCAAGATAGTGACACTAGATATGCTAGGATTACCACGGTTAGAGTAGAGAGGTACCTTAGATTATACTCCTAGCAGAGTTATTTCATTTCTAAAGGCTCACTGAAAGGCTGAGAAGGGGTGTGATGTATATCTAGCTTATGTGAGAGATGTCAGTATTGATACCCCTACTGTTGAGTAAGTTCCGATAGTGAGGGATTATCCATGTGTATTTCTAGCAGATATTTTAGGCATGCCGACCGACAGGGATATAGACTTTGGTATTGATTTGTTACCAGGCACTCAGCCCATCTCTATTCCTCTGTATCGTATGGCTCAGCCTGAGTTGAAAGAGTTAAAGGAGCAGTTAAATAAGTTGCTTGATAAGGGCTTCATTCGGCCCAATGTGTCGCCTTAGGGTACTCCAGTCTTGTTTGTGAAGAAGAAGGATGGTTCTATGTGCATGGGTATTGATTATTGCCAGTTGAACAAAGTTACAGTGAAGCATAGGTATCCATTGCCCTGATGACCTATTTTATCATTTCCAGGATGCTAGAGTGTTATTCTAAGATTGACTTGCGTTCAGTCTATCATCAGTTGAAGATTCGGGAGCCAGATATCCTGAAGACTGCTTTCAGGACTCGGTATGGTCGCTAGGTCTTACCAACGCCCTAGAAGCATTCGTGCACTTGATGCACAGTATATTTCGGCCCCATCTTGACTCGTTCGTCATTGTGTTTATTGACAACATTCTGGTGTACTCCCAAAGTCGGGAGAATCATGAGTAGAACCTGAGTACTATGCTCCAAACCCTAAGAGAAAAGAAAATATAACTTTAAAACTGTGAGTTCTGGCTAGATTCAGTGGCATTTTTGGGTCATGTAGTGTCAAGTAAGGGGATTAAGGTGGATCCGAAGAAGGTTGAAGCAGTGTAGAAATGGCCCAGACCATCCTCAGCTATGGAGATCTGGAGTTTTCTTGGTTTGGTGGGGTACTACCATTAATTTGTAGAGGTTTTCTCATCTATTACAGCACATATGACCAAGCTGACCCAAAAGGGTGCTCCGTTTAAGTGGAAAGAGGAGAAGGAGAGATCTCAAATGCTCAAGACTGCTTTAACTATAGCCCCAGTATTGGTACTGCCTACAGGTTCAGGGTTTTATACTGTATATTATGATGCATCATGTATTGGTCTCGATACGGTGTTGACGCAGGATGGTAGGGTGATTGCGTATGCATCTAGACAGTTGAAGGTGCATGAGAAGAACTAGCATGTTCACAACCTTGAGTTAGTAGCTGTTGTTCATGCCTTGAATATTTGGCGGCACTATTTATATGGTGTCCCTTGTGAGATCTACGCTGATCATCGGAGTCTGCTGGATCAGTTCAAATAGAAGGATCTTAACTTGCATCAGCGGAGGTGGTTAGAGCTTCATAAGGACTATGATATCACTATTCTACACCATCCCGGGAAGGCCAGTGTGGTGGGGCTGATGCCTTGAGTTGCAGGGCGGAGATTTTGGGTAGCTTAGCATATCTATCAAAAACAGAGAGGCCGTTGTAATTAGATGTTCAGGTCTTGGCTAACCAGTTTGTAGATTGGTTATTTCTGAGCCGAGTCGAGTTTTGGCTTGTGTGGTTTCTTAGTCTTCTCTTTACGATCGTATCAGGGAGCGTCAGTATGATGACCCCCATCTTCTTATCCTTTAGGACACGGTTCAATACGATGATTCCAAGGAGGTCACCATTGGAGATGACAGTGCATTAAGGATGTAGTGCAGGCTATGTATGCCCAATGTAGAAGGTTTGCGTGAGTCGATTCTCCAGGAGGCTCACATTTCGCAGTACTCCATTCACCCAGGTGCCGTGAAGATGTATCAGGACTTGAGGCAGCATTATTGGTAGAAGAGAATGAATAAGAACATAGTGGAGTATGTAGCTCGGTGCCTAAATTGCCAGCAGGTAAAGTATGAGCATCAGCAGCCAGGTGGATTGCTTCAGAAGCTAGAGATTTCGGAGTGGAAATGGGAGTGGATCACTATGTATTTTTTTGTTGGCCTCCCACGGACTCAGAGGAAGTTCGATGTAGTTTGGGTAATTGTGGATAGGTTGACCAAGTCGGCTCATTTCATACTAGAGATGACTACTTATTCTTTCGAGCAGCTTGCTCGAGTTTATATCCGCAAGATGGTCAATCTTCATGGCATGCTGGTATCCATCATCTTATACATAGGTACACAGTTTACATCACGATTATGGAGGGTGGTACATCATGAGTTAGATATTCAGGTTGAGTTGAGGACAACATTTCACCCTCAGACAAACGGGCAGTCTGAGCCCACTGTTTAGATACTGGAGGATATGCTCCGTGCATGTGTGATGGAGTTTGGGGTTCTTGGGATCACTTTTTGCCACTTGCGGAGTTTTCCTACAATAGTAGTTATCAGTCGAGCATTTAGATGGCCATGTATAAGGCTTTGCATGGTAGACGGCGTCGGTCTCTAGTGGGTTGGTTTGAGCCGGGCGAGGCTAGACTATTGGGTACAGACTTGGTTCAAGATGCTTTGGAAAAGGTTAAGGTGATTCAGGATCGACTTCATACATCCCAATCCAGACGGAAGAGTTATGCAGATCGGAAAGTTTATGATGTTGCAATCTTGGTTAAGGATCGGATCTAGCTCCGGGTTTTGTCCATGAAGGGTGTTATGAGGTTCGGTAAGAAGGGCAAGTTGAGCCCTAGGTATATTGGGCCTTTTGATATTCTTGAAAGGGTTGAAGAGGTGGCTTACAGACTTGCACTACCATCTAGTCTAGTTGCAGTTCATCTAGTGTTCCATATTTCTATGCTCCAGAAGTACCACGACAATCCGTCTCATGTGTTAGATTTTAGCTCAGTCCAGTTGGCCAAGGATTTGTCTTGTGTTGAGGAGCCGGTGGCCATTTTGGACAGGCAGGTTTGAAAGTTGAGATGGAAGAATATTGTTTTAGTGGAGGGGCCAGCCAGTCGAGGAGGCAATTTGGAGACGGAGCATGATATGCACAGCCGTTACCCTCATCTTTTCACCGCTTCAGGTATGTCTCTATACTCGTTCGAGGACAAAAGATTATTTTAAGAGGGGGACGATGTAACGACCCGGCCGGTTGTTTTGACAGTATTAGCCCCAATCCCCTATTTATTGTCTTCTCTGCTTCATTTTATGCTTACTTGACTTGTCGGGGTGCTTAGTATCGGGTTCAGGAGAGTTTCGGAGTTGAATGGGACACATAGTCCCTAAGTTTGAAGTTTGAGTTGTAAGAGTTTACCATAGCTTGACCTGTGTGAAGATGACTCCGGAATAGAGTTTCATCGATTCCAATAGCTATGTATGGTGATTTTAGTCTTAGGAGTGTGTTCGGATGTTGATTTAGAGGTCCGTAGGTCATTTCGGCATTAATTGGCAAAAGTTAGAAAATTGAAAGATTTTCGAAAAGATTGACCGGGAGTGGAATTTTTTATATTGGGGTCGGATTCTGATTCTAGAAGTTGGAGTAGGTACGTAATATCAAATGTGACTTGTGTGCAAAATTTGAGGCCAATCGGACGTGATTTGATAGGTTTTGGTATCAGTTATAGAAGTTGGAATTTCCTTAGTTTCAATAGGCTTGAATTGGGGTATGATTCATGTTTTTTATGTTGTTTGATGTGATTTGAGGGCTCTACTAAGTTCGTATCGTATTTTAGGACTTTTTGGTATGTTTGGTTGAGGTCCGGGGAGTCTCGTGTGGTTAACGGATCATTTAGAGTTGTGTTAGATTGTTGAAGCATTTCTGTGTCTGGTGTAATTGCACTTGCGCATTTTGGGTCGTAGGTGCGGCACCGCAGAAGCTACCATCGAGCCGCAAAAGCGAGATTGGACCTGCCCAGCTGCGACCGCAGATGCAGTCAGAGTCCGGCAGAAGCGGACTCGCTGGGGCGATGGAGGAAGCGCAAAAGCGCCAGTAGTCGCAAGTGCGAACCTTGCTCCGCATAAGTGGTCTTGCAAATGCGGACCCTTGTCCCCACAAGTGGAAGCCCTGGACTTAATTGTTTTCTGTACTTGAGATGGTTTTTTCGCAGGTACAGCGTCGCGGAAGCGATTCTTGAGCTGCAGATGCGGTTTAACTGGGCAGAAAAGGGAATAATCGAGGATTTGATTTTATTATCCATTTTTGGACCTAGAGAGCTCGGATTGAGGCGAGATTTTGGGGGATTTTCAGAGGAAACATTTGGGTAAAGATTTTTGACTCATCTTTTATTATATCTCACTAATCTATCATTAATTTCTTTATTTAATTAAGGTTTCAGTTGTGAAATTAGGAAAAAAGGTGTAAGGTTCTTAGACGGATTTTGAGGTTTTGATCGAGGTTTGGTATCGGATTTGAGTAATTTTGGTATAGGTGTACTCGTGGTTGAACGAGTGTTCGGATTTTGTGACTTTTATCCGATTTCAAGGCGTGAGTCCGAGTTGACTTTTTTGGGGCGATTATTTAATTTCTTATTAAAGTCATGATTTCATTAATTAGATTAGTTTCTTATAGTTATATTTATAGCATATTTGTTTTTGGCTAGATTTGGGTCGTTTGGAGTCGGAAAGTCGAGGGAAAGGCATTTTTATTGACTGATTGAGCTTGGTTTGAGGTAAGTGACTTGTCTAACCTTGTGTGAAGGGAAATCTCCTTAGAATTTGGCACTATTGTAACTATTTATGATATTTGAGTGCCGTGTACATGAGGTGACGAGTGCGAACACCAGCTAAATATTGAAATTCTGGTCTCTGCTAAGTAGTTTCCTCTTTATGCCTTAATTGAGTTATTCGAGCACTTGTAGTCATTATGTTTAACCAAATTTCACACGTTTACATGTCTCATAAACTTAATTAAAATTTGTACAAGATGCTTAGTTGAATTACCTGCTTCCTTAACTCAGTAATTCGTTGTGTTGTTTGTTGTTGTTGTTTAACTTGTAAGATGTTCGTTTTCTTACGTGTTGTAATTGTCTTCTTGTTTCCCGTGTTGTTGCTTTTCTATACTTTCTTATTGTTTCATTAACCTGCCATTTATTGTATCATTTTGCCTTCTGTCTTATCTCTTATATTCCAGTAGGGCCCTGGCCTGATCTCGTCACTACTCTACTGAGGTTAGGCTTGGCACTTACTGGGTACCTTCGTTGTGTACTACGCTTTTGCACATGTTTTTGTGCAGACCCAGGTACATCTTATCAGCCTCGATAGTAGAGTGTTGGGCTGTTGCTCGGAGACTTCAAGGTATATCTGCCAGCGTCCGCAAACCTCGGAGTCCCCCTCTATCATATTTATGTTGTTTTCCTTTATTCTCTTACTCTGATGTATAGAGATATTTAGTACTTCCTTAGAGCTTGTGACTTATAACTACTGGGTTTTGGAAGTTATTCTTCTCTGAGTTGCAAATTTTAGTTGTACATGCCGAGCAGCAGTTTTCAGTTATATATTTGTCTATTGCTGTTGAGATTTTTGTCGTTATTTCAGTTCTTTTCCGCAACTATTAGGCTTAGCTAGTCTTTGAGACTAGATGCTATCACGGCATCTTACGGAGGGAAACTTGGGTCGTGACAAATAGAATGAAAAGAAAATTTAGACACGCAGTCTATTCCATTGTTATATATATTGCACGCCATCAACAAGTAATTAATTAAATAAATAAAAAGCTAGCAGCAATATGCACAAAAGTTTATTATGTTAAGAATTTATTTGATCTTCTTGTGCGTAAAGGGTAAAAAGGTTGTCGAAAGAAGGCAACTCTAATTTTAGCAAGTTATCCAACTTGAATGACATTCCCCTTCCTAAAGTAGGACTAGTATTATTAGACTTGAACTTAGGAATTGTCACACCAGAATTTTGAACTGAAGTTGCCGCTGCTGCATCCTTTCCAGTTAGTTTCTGCACTACTGATTTGAAACTTCTGGCATCAGTCTCTATATATTCTGTGTTTATTATCACCACCTTCACCTGATCTCTGCCATTTCTTCCTCTTGACATGTTCAAATTAGTCAGAACGGTAAATTTCAAATATCGAATAATGATATTTCCTTTCAATATATTATGGGAAGAAGATGATTTCTTAGATATATGAAAAGGGAGAAGTGCTGGTATTATGTAATTGAGGATAAGATTTATATGTAGGAGGAGGAGGACTTGAAAAAAGATTGACAAGGTGGATATATTAAGGAAGAGTTGACCGTCGTTATCAATCAAGCAGTCTAGAATGACCAGAGATGGAGTCAAAGAAAGCAAATTGAGTTAAATATTCATTCATCCTTTGCTCCCTTGGCTCTGCACAATACACGAAGTTGCATTGGTTTCATTGAACCAACTTGTCCACATGCATGCTAGCTAGCTACGTCGTTACAAACTAGCTAATGTTTGAAACTTGTATTTGGACATGTATATTATTTGAAAAATAATTGAAGTTTTGTGAGTTTGAAGATAAAATTTCACCTAAAAATTGCTTTAAACAAGATTTTAGGAACTTGAAAAAAAAAACTCAAATTTTTTTCATAAACTGATCGTATTGCAAGAACAAATCTATGGTCAAATGGGAGCTTAAGGTACATACCTCCAACGTTTCGAGTATGGGATCGGTAGAAATTTTTTTACTCTTAATCAGACGGCTCGAATTTTAATCCTTAGAATGAAAAAGAAAATCTAATAGAAAGTGGTTCCTCTTTTAATAGGTCTTACATGATGTAAATCTGAATTAATCGAAACCCCAATAAACACCGAACGAAAAGCAAAAAAAACTAGTGTACATGTTTCACCTCCAAATGGTAATAGAGAAGTTATTAAACCATTTAGAAATTTTATCAAATCTAAATAGTAACTTTTAACCACCTCTATCACTAAACGATAAGTTTTCTCTTATATCAAAAAGCTAAATTCAATATTTATCATATACATAAGAAAATTGTTTTTGATCTATTTGCACAAGTGTAATTGTGTGATGAATCGTAGTTTACCCTTGATCATACCAACTATTTTTGCGAATAAGCTTAATTAGATAATATTTATAGTACTAAATTTAGATTTGAATTCTGGAAAACTTTATTAATTGAAGCACATATACGCGGAGTTAATTATTCAAAAACTATATGAAATTTCAAGGAATCTTGATGTAAAGAAAGTCTCACACATAATCAATTAGCAATTAGATGGAAAATTTCCACGACATGTGTTCCCACTTGATATTGGTTGTCATAATAAAATGGATAGAAGAATCTTTTTAGACCAAAAAAAAAACAATCTTCATATTTTGTTGCAACGATAGAATCAGATTTTATTTAAAGATCAAAAAAAGTCTTCACATTAAAATTTATGGAATAATAAAAAAATAAACACTTAATTTTATTTACTCAAAAGTTCCCAAGATGAATCCCATTCGAATAGTGTAACTGTAAACATTTCCGTTTTACTTGTGTTTCCTCTACTACCACCATCCGCAGACCTTATTTATGAGATTACATTGAATATATTATTATTGTTATTGATCTGCTATCCTATTAATTATTGTGGGAAAAAAAGGAAAGAAAAATAGAACAATCCTTTTTATCAACATAACAAAAACAGCATATATGGTCAAAACAAATTAAATTAGTAATTCAATAGAAAAATATAAATTAATTATCAGCTTGTTGACATATACAAATGTTCAAACTTTTTTCTTGGAGCAATTTGAAGGTGGCTTGATTTAATTTGACCAGTAGACTTGACCATAACCCAATTTAAAAGAAATATAGTAATACACCACGTCATACTTGTCAATATAATCAAAATAACTTTGAATTAAGACCAAGAAAATATATGGGTGTAAATAGCTACACATCACTCTCCTATTCAGATGTCCAAATTAGTAATTAAAAGAGTGGGGGCATCTCATGCCAAAAGTCTTTCTGATTGACAATGTTTTAGTTTTTTATTCGGTGTTTGGTATTTATTATTTAAGATGAAATAAAAAAATATTTATTACTTCACGGTAACCTTTATTAATTTTCTAGCCAATTTGGCAATATCGTTCGTCGTCCTTAAAGGATCTATAGTGAGTGATTAATTAACAAAAGGGGTCAATATTTTCACCTTCTAGAATTCAATTCTGTTGACTGCAATGTTTGTCTTAAGTTGCAAGTTAATTGATCTTTCCACGTATTAATGACAACAATAACCTTATTAAAAATTGGCATAGTTTTGAACAAATGATTAAATAGAAATGCATTCAATCAACTAAAATAAATTAATCACGATGTGTTTTTTAGTATTAATATACTACTATATTGTAGTCATTCAAATACAATTGCCCATACATGATCTTTAGTCGTTGTATGGGTCAGAATTCGACCCCGCGATAATTAACGAAGTTAATTCCGTCTTAAGTTAATTCATGATTAATAAGTGGTACGACCACTCAAAATTAACGGTACTTAACCCTTATCTGATTCGATCAACAAGGCCACGGCCCACCCGCAATCATAAAGGTGAAACCCCAACGTGGTCACGGCCACTTATTGCCAGCTCACAAAATTCATAGCTATAAATACCAAGAGAGGAAACCCTAGAAAGGGGGCTTCTTCTTGGCCACTATTTAGGAGAGAGAGAAAAGACACAACGATACCCATATTATGGGAAAGTGGAATACCATTGTAAGGCTCTGAACCTCTTCATGGAGAGGCAGACCAAATCACTACTATCAATAAAGGCTTTTAATGTTTCTCCTCTTAACTCTAAGTACTTATTTTCGCTTCCTTCATCTGGTTCAATGGATTATTACGGTTTGCTATGATTTGCCTATGATTTATTTATATTGTTTTACACTCATAAGGTAGATGATAACTTATGAGCAAATAATTTGGCGCCGTCTGTAAGGATTTCCTAGCAAAATCGCGTAGTTCTTCCCTGGACCAAAAGGAAAGAAACGCCGGAAAATGAGAAAAACAACCAAGCTCAAACAAGCCAAAGCAGCATATCAGACAAGGGGAACTCGAAGATCTCAAATCAAGATCCAAGTCCTCTCTCTCTCTCTGATCTCGGATAGTGCAAACAAGAAGAAGAAGCCCCTCCTAAGGGAGGATCTCTATAAGGCATCTCCCGCATCCCAGATACGGGCTCTGGCCGGGAACCGGCATAGAGATATCTCAAGCCGAGAGTCGCCTCAAGACAGCCTACATACCCCGATTGGGAAGACAACGTATAAGCTGCTCAAGGTCTCGAATCAAAACCGAGCTTCAGCACTCAATACCCACAATGTGGGACTCAGGCTATGCGCCTTCGCCATCAAAATTGACAAAGTTCAACAACAGTTGAACTGGGACTCAGGCTATGCCCTTCGCCATTAAATCAAGGTTATGCGCCTTCGCCAGTAAATTCAACTACGGTTGAACTGGGACTCAGGCTATGCGCCTTCGCCATTAAATCAAGGCTATGCGCCTTTGCCAGTAAGTTCAACTAAGGTTGAACCAAGACTCAGGTTATGTGCCTTCGCCATCAAAATTAACAAAGTTCAACAACAGTTGAACTGGGACTCAGGCTATGCGCCTTCGCCATCAAAATTGACAAAGTTCAACAACAGTTGAACTGGGACTTAGGCTATGCACCTTCTCCATTAAATCAAGGCTATGCACCTTCGCCAGTAAATTCAACTACGGTTGAACTGGGACTCAGGCTATGCGCCTTCGCCATTAAACCAAGGCTATGTGCCTTCGCCAGTAAGTTCAACTACGGTTGAACCAAGACTCAGTCTATGCGCTTTCGCCATCAAAATTAACAAAGTTCAACAACAGTTGAACTGGGACTCAGGCTATGCGCCTTCGCCATCAAAATTGACAAAGGTTCAACAACAGTTGAACTGGGACTCAGGCTATGTGCCTTTGCCATTAAATCAAGGCTATGCGCCTTCACCAGTAAATTCAACTACGGTTGAACTGGGACTCAGGATATGCGCCTTCGCCTTTAAATCAAGGCTATGCGCCTTCGCCAGTAAGTTCAACTATGGTTGAACCAAGACTCAGGTTATGCGCCTTCGCCATCACAATTAACAAAGTTCAACAACAGTTGAACTGGGACTCAGGCTATGCGCCTTCGCCATCAAAATTGACCAAGTTCAACAACAGTTGAACTGGGACTTAGGCTATGCGCCTTCGCCAGTAAATTCAACTACGGTTGAACTGGGACTCAGGCTATGCGCCTTCGCCATTAAATCAAGGATATGCGCCTTCGCCAGTAAGTTCACCTACGATTGAACCAAGACTCAGGCTATGCACCTTCGCCATCAAAATTAACAAAGTTCAACAATAGTTGAACTAGGACTCAGGCTATGCGCCTTCGCCATTAAATCAAGGCTATGCGCCTTCACCAGTAAATTCAACTACAATTGAACTGGGACTCAGGCTATGCGCCTTCGCCATTAAATCAAGGCTATGCACCTTCGCCAGTAAGTTCAACTAAGGTCGAACCAAGACTCAGGCTATGCGCATTCGCCATCAAAATTGACAAAGTTCAACAACAGTTGAACTGGGACTCAGGCTATGCGCCTTCGCCATTAAATCAAGGCTAGGCGCCTTCGCTAGTAAATTCAACTACGGTTGAACTGTGACTCAGGCTATGCGCCTTCGCCATTAAATCAAGGCTATGCGCCTTCGCCAGTAAATTCAACTACGGTCGAACCAAGACTCAGGCTATGCGCCTTCGCCATTAAATCAAGGCCATGCGCCTTCACCATCAAAATTGAAAAAGTTCAACAACAGTTGAACTGGGACTCAGGCTATGCACCTTCGCCATTAAATCAAGGCTATGCGCCTTCGCCAGTAAATTCAACTACGGTTGAACTGAGACTCAGGCTATGCGCCTTCGACATCAAATCAAGGCTAGGTGCCTTCGCCAGTAAGTTCAACTACGGTTGAACCAAGACTCAGGCTACGCGCCTTCGCCATCAAATCTAACGAGTTCGACCTCGCTCGAACCATAAGGCTAGACACCTTCGTCCTCAAATCTAACAAGTTCAACCACAGTTGAACTAGGACTCGGACCAAGTGCCTCCATCATTGAACTCAGCAAAACCCAACCTCCAACGAATCGAGGCGCAGATCAAGCACCCTCCCCATTCAAGTAAGTACTCCCAACTCGAACTAAGATTAGATACACATAAATTCTGGCCCCGGTCAAAATACAAGGACGTGTTTTTTATCATCACGGCTGGTAGTTCTACCGCGCCCGAACTGGGACTAAGGCTAAGTGCCGCTATCGCCAAGCAACAGCTCCGACTCGTTCACCCCGAGTCGAAGAAGAAAAGTCGTCAACAATCAAAAGCTAACATGCCTACCAGAGTCAAACTCAAAGGAAAATCATCCCTTCGAACGCATGCAAAGAAAATCTAAGGGGGGAAAAAGGGAGGTACAAAACGAATACAAGGCAAATAACGGAAAAGAGGTTTCATTTATCTACAAACTTAATTGCGGGTCATCCTTGCTTACACCCGGCCAAGGTCGGTCTGTACAAGGAAAAAGGAGGAGAAAAAACAAGAAACACTTAAACGCCAAACGGCGAACAAGACAAGAAAAAATGCATAACATCTTTTTACTCGGCGCCATCCGCGCCACCATCTGCACCATCGTCAGCCTCTGGCATCGCCGCGTCAAAACCACAGTCGGTACGGGCCTCACGAGTCTTTTGACGCGCTCCCTCGAAAGCAGCTTCGATCACGATACTGTCCTCCCACAAATTCTTATATACATCACGTTGAGCCTCAGCAAAGACCCAGAGTTCGCGAGCATGGCTGGAAGAAGCGGCCTGGTCCCGTAGGCGCTGGTTCTCTTCTTCTAAGGACGTGATCCGGTCCGCCACGACTTGGGTGTCTTGCTCAAAGACACTGATCCGTTCCTCGAGACCCGCTTCTCTAAAGGCCACAGCAGCCCTCTCCGACTCCTGCTGGGACTCGTGCACACGGATTTCCTTCAATGCCCCAGCCCTCGACGAGGCATCCCTCACCTGAAGCTTCAAGACTGCGACTTCACCCTCCAACACAGTCACTTTCCCGCTCCATGCCGCAGCGGCCTCCGCTGCCTTAGCCTGGCCCTGGCGCTCACACTCAGTTGCAGTCCTCTTTCCCGCCTCGAGCTCCTCATCCTTCCGACGGAGCTGCTCCTAGCTGCCAAGTATTTGTTGCATCTGAAGCTCCCGCCTCGCCAATTCCTCGACCAAGGCCCGGCTACGGGAATCATTCCTCAAGCGTGCACGCATTTCTCGGCATTGATCTCGGAAGCGACGGTACTTCTCCAGCGCCTGAAAAAATCCCCGAACGGACGTTGGCCCAACGAATGCTCTCCACCTCCAACAAATAAGACTGCAAAACAAAGACAACGATTAAGATAAATAACAAACTAAGGCAAAGAAGAAGCGTACCGACGTCATATTACATACCTCAAGCCCATCACGGCCACTTCATTCATCAGTCTGATATCTGTAACATCCCTGAACGATGCATTCTCGGCCTCCAAGAATAGCAGCTCAGACTGCGGCACCAAGCTTTCCTCTTAGAGCAATAATTTAAACTCCGTGGGAACCTCGATGAAGCGAGATCGCCCATTCGCGCGTACCGCTGAATTGGTGAAGCCTTCTTGGAACATACGGATGTCGTCGGGGTCTAAGTTGGATTCGGACTCGTACTCATCTCCTACAACATCCGTTCCTCCTTCCGCCACCAGCGAGGTAGAACCACCTGCCGTAGCCACCGAAGGAGTGCTTGACTCACCAACATTAGCAGCCGCTGAGGAACTACCTCCCATCTCAGCGACTGGAACCACCAATCGAGTCGTCGAAGTGACGGTATCATCATGGCCTAAGCCAACCGAGGCAACCCCCATTGTTTGTTCGCCCTCAAGGGCAGACGCCGCAGCCGTATTCCTCTCTGCATACACCGGGGGGAGTCCAAATTAATTACCACAGGAGGAGCCGGTGCGAACACGACCCTGCGCCTTATCAATGGCTTCTCCTCCTCCCTATTTGATGGCGATTCCGCCCTAGGGCGCACAACCCCCGATGGCCCCTCATTCCGAAGTGCGGCCTGTGCTGGAGAAGGAGCCGCTAAAGATTCAACTGATGTCGCCCTCGGTACTAGGCGCGGCACTGGTGCTGCAGTGAACCGAGCAATTGCACCCGGCCGACGGAAGGCCAACTGAGGGGCCCTGACGCGACGTGCCCTCCCTGATCACAGAAAAACAAAGTTGACGAATAGAGTCGAAACAAAGCAGAACAGAAGAAGAAATCGACTTTTCACCTGTCACAGGCCTACGGCCATGCCTCTCCCAGAAAGACGCCCATGTGTGTATCCCCACCGTATCGGGGAGCACGATCTCAACCCACTCACGCACCCCAGCTAATAGAGCCGGCGGCAACTTTTCGGCTACAAAATTGACACGAGTTAGCATTTGCGAGCACAAAACGTAAGGAGGGGTAGAGAAGAGAATTCGACGATTAAAGAACTTACGTGCATGATTCCAAGCCTCTGGGAACTTAGTGGGGCACGCCACTAAATGTTCAGTCCTAATGTAGAAGAAGTGCTCAAAAGGGCGAGGGTCGACCTCGTCATCTAATTTCGCAATCAGGCCCCTCGACCCACGAGGGCACGCTTGAATCATGGTACCGCGAACTCTCTAGGGAGCGTAGAGACTAAGCACATGTTGCAGCGTGACCTCCCTACCGGCCAGTTCTGCATATTTGATAAACATTGCTAGCAATTTGTAAAGAGAAGGAGCAAGCTGACCTGGGCATACCCCATAATAACAACATAAATCAACCACCAGCGTTGGGAGCGGGAGCTTAAACCCCAACTTAAAGGGATAGGCATAAAAGACGCAGTATCCCTTGCGGTCGGTGTGGACCCTCTCCTCGCTTCTGGCAAGAACGACGTCAGCATAGCTGGGGATAAACCCTTATTCCCGTAGTTGGGCCATCCCAATTTCCCCCATTAATGGGGCTTCGTTCACCTGATCCTCTCCACCATCGATAGTAAAGTCAGTTATCAGGCCTCCGGGCAGAGATACTATCTCATCAATTGATGGAACTTCATCAGTATCCACCGGTTCTGCACTTCTCATTGTTGGAGATGGCCCTTCAACCACCGAAAAGTTAACCGGAAGATCCGTCAGAAGAACGTTTTAGGAAGAACTACCTGACATTGTTGATTCACTAACGAGAAAGGAACAAAGTTTGATGGACAAAGAACAAAGATGAAGGTGAATTAGCAAGAAGAAAAGCTTCTTCAGAATCTCTCTCAGACAAGCAATGAAATATGGAAAGTAAGTGACTCAGCCCTTATTTATAGGCAACACAAGTGGCTTTCACGAACCCCAATAGACATCATTAACTACATGACCAACTGCAAACCGGTTCAGTTCTACAGAAACGTGCGTCATTGTGACAGGCTCCATGAAGCAGCTTTTCAGTCACCGACCGGCGTCTCGCCTTCGAAACGGTTGTAACAACCAATGAATGCTGAGGAGATGTTCCATGCGCCTTTAAAATTTTGGACGTCACCAAACATGTATCAAGCGTACCCTTACTCCCCTTGGCAGCACAACATACGACC
The DNA here is from genome assembly GCA_026770625.1 of Nicotiana glauca. Lineage (NCBI taxonomy): Eukaryota > Viridiplantae > Streptophyta > Magnoliopsida > Solanales > Solanaceae > Nicotiana > Nicotiana glauca. The sequence goes on from MU773595.1 coordinate 109,384, forward strand.
CGTCTGCCGTGGTCGACGGTTATACTCCCAAAAAAATGTAAGAATCAGAGCACAACAAAGATCAACCTCACTCAAATTAAGTTAAAGGGTCAAGTGCCTTCGCCAAGGAGAAGAGTTCAATTTTAATCGAACGACGACTTGATAACACGATAACAAAACACTAACGCTCTACAAGGCTAAGGGCCGTCGCCAAAGGAAATTCGGCCTCGACCGAAGCGACAGTCGACCTCCCTATCCGAGTTTCTCAAACCAAAGTCGATGAAGTCCACTCATCGTGTTCGGCCAAGGCACGATCTCAATAAGCAGAGGGACTAACTGTATGGGTCAGAATCCGACCCCACGATAATTAACGAAGTCCACTTTCGGTCATATTTTGAGTAGGGGAACTTGGATTTGGGCAATTTTGGAGGCAATTTTTATCATATGGATTGGGGTAAGTGTTCTCTACTAGGTTTTTATTATATTTCATGAATCCATCTTCATTTTTGGGATTTGATTGATGATTTCAAAGTGAAATTGAGCGAGTTAGGGTTTGAGTTTTGGAGAGTTTTAAGTGAGGATTTGAAGGACCAAACGGGGTCCGATTTTGACAAATTTTATATGGTTAGAATCGGGAGAGAACAAGTTTTATGATTATGCTATTTTTAACTTATTGTAAGATGTGGACCCGGGGGCCGGATTTTGGCCGATTTTGGATTTTTTTGCATATTTTGTAGTTTTATTGTGAAATTCGATTCTTTAGCACATGTTGATGGTATTAATCTGATTATAGTTAGATTCAGAGCTTTTGGAGACTGAGTCTAGAGATGAGGGCATCCCGGAGTAGGATTTTATGCGGTTGAGGTAAGTAACAGTTTTAACTCTGACTTTGAGGGTATAAATGCGGAGACATTGATATCATATGATTGTTTGGTGGTGATACCCACGCTAGGTAACGGGCGTGTGGGTGTTCACCATGAGGGATTGAGACTTGGTTCGTCCTGTAAGGCTGTGGGGCCTAATGGTTGTTATCTGTGGTTATGTGTTTACTTGTTGTTGAACTTGTTTGTCTTCATGTTAGAGATCATGCTTAGGCTTTATTCATTCTCACGTTATTTGTACTCAATAATAGAAATTATTGTGCATGTTTACCTCAGTCTCTATTATTTTCTAATATGTTGTGATACTTGACGTGGCTTGTGTTCCCTTATTTGTTGATGATGGTGAGGCTAGCGAGGTATATGATTGAGTAAGGACGGTGGCCTGGTTGTGAGGATATAAATACCATAGTGCGTGAGTTGTCTGCGTAGCATGTGAGTTGACCGTGCGGGTCCAAGTATTGACACCATAGCGCGTGAGTTGTCCGTGTAGCACGTGAGTTGACCGTGCGGATCCAGGTATTGATATGATGGCATGTGAGTTGTCAGTGCTTAGCGCTTGGGCTTTGGAAGCCCCTCCGGAGTCTGTACACACCCCCAATGAGCGCAAAGTGTTGAGTGTATTGAGTGTTGAGTATTGAGTGTTGAATGTGAGTGCTGAGCGATGGAGTGACATTGCTGTGAGGTTGCATGTACTTTAATTGTTGTTGCATTTACCTGTTAACTTGTTTGTGGTATTTGTTGCTTTTATGGAATTTACCTGTTTATTCATGTTTATTGTAAATTACGAAAATAAATAATTGGACAGTTATCCTTAGCTCGTCACTACTGCTCAGTTCCTTAGTTATTTTTGTTACTACTGAGGTGGTTGTACTCATACTACACCCTGCACTTTATGTGCATATCCAAGTGAGTTGGAGTGCGGCGATCGTTGATTTTAGGTCAGCTCTTTGTGGAGATTGCAAGGTAGCGGCTAGTGTCCGCAGGACCTTGTTACTCCTTTTGTCATTTCTTCTTTGGACAGTTAGACAGTTTATATATCTTAGTTCATAGTGTTAGACACTCATGACTTAGTGACACCCCGATGTTTGGGACTCGTTTCCATATTTTATATTAATTACACTTAGAGTTGATTTAGTTTATGAAAAATTCAAATGTTGAAAATATTTTATTAAATTCTTATAATAAAATTAGTAATAATATTTTTGGAATAGGCTTGCCTTGTAATACGATATGCGCCATCACGACCAAGGTTAGATTTTGGGTCATGACAGTCTGGCCTAGTTTTCAGATTTTTCTATGAACACACGGCGTAAAAATTAAGTGTTTCTGGACAAGATGGGTCTGCGTACATACTACCCTCCCCAGACCCCACTTGTAGGATTATACTGGGCTGCTGTTATTGTTGTTGTTGTTGTTGTTGGACAAGGTGGGTAGCATACGATTTTCAAAGAGAGTAGCTATATGCAAACACATATCCTACGTTTATTGATTTAATGTAAATATCGGATGCAGCTAAAGTTTTACCTCTTCTCATATATATCTCAATAAATATTCACGAGTCTGACTCCATGGCAGCAAAAGGAGAAAGTGGGATTGCAGACCAACCATCTCTCCCATAACGATTATGACTCAAAAACCAAATGAATATTCAGGACCCCACGCTTCTTCTTACTGAGGAAGGTGTCAACTGACTGGCAAGTAGGGGGTGTACATGAGCCCAGGTCAAGGACGTACGTAGGAATTTTTGTAAGTGGTATTAAAATTTATAGATGTACTGGAATTATAACTTCAATGTATCATACTTCTAGAAAAAAAATATTCTTATTCTATCGGTTTTGTTGAATTTCATGTTAGAAAAAGTATTGGATTCAATTCTACTTCATCACAATTTTTAACCATATAAACTCTTTCAAATATTTGCAAAAAAGGAGCCAATTGAGGTTCGAATTCTAACCTGTTAGAGCAAAATCAAGCACATAACCAACACACCAAGAGATAATTTATGTTAAGTGGTGTTATTTATTCCTACTTATTTGTTTCCTCACAGTATTAATACATATATTTAGCGACACCACTTCGCTAAGAATGCATCTGCCCCTGCACTTGGTTCGTTTTCTATCAAAATTAAACCAAAACAACTATATCGGTTTGGATTAATTCGGTTTTACCAGTTTTTTCAAGGTTTTCTGCTATATAAATATTATTTCTATCTTTATTAAAGTTAGAGATAAAGCTTTGATAAGTGAATACATATAAATATTTAGTAAAAATTTTAAAAAAACTGACAAACATATGATCTTCTCCCTCCGTTTTAATATATGTGAAGCTATTTGACAGAGAACTTTTGAACTTGTGGTGTAAAATAAGGAACATATATTTTATGTGACTATAAATCATTGCATAAAGGTAAATTGTTTACGAATATAGAAATAGGGTCATTCTTTTTGGCACGGACAAAAGAAAATATGTTTACATAAATTAAAATTGATGGAATATTAAAATATTCTTATGGGAGAATTTTTTTAATAACATATTATAGTTATTTTCTTAGTCGTCTAACAATAATTTTTCGTTGATGTATGCTTTCAAGGTTAATCGAATTTAATAATTAAACACAAAAATCAAAATGAAACTTAAATAATGATATGTACTATTTAATTTAAAATTACCAATGAAATATCATTTTAAATTCGAAAAAAATATAAGAGTTTAATAGATGTTGATATATATGAATATGGAAGAAACAAATTGACGCATTTCAATAACATTTGATAAAATAGTAATGATACAAGCCATTATCTATCTATAATTAAAAGTCAAAGACAAAAGCCCCTCATGAAACTAAATGGCACAACAATAACATGACACATGGCATGTTTGGACATTGGTCCTAATTATTAGGAACTACACTAATTGGATTACCCTTCAAACCAATCCTTCTAAAAACCATCACATGTCTTCTGTGCATTTTACTTATTTTAATTTTTTTTCAATTATTAAATAATTTTATTTGGAATAAACCACCAGCTTCCACAAAATTTTTTGTGGCAAAAATTTTTGTGGGCTTCTACACCTTCTGTTTCGTTTCCTAAATATTATCTTTACGTGGAAACTGCTTCTTTTAGTTTACAATTTTTTTTTCTTAAAATATTAAATCGTTTTAGTTTCAAAGCTTCAAAACCGCCTACTTCCTCAATTAGAAGGAACGATTTTTTAAAGTAGTAACTATTTCGTTCATATATGCCTTCTGGGCCCATTTTTTTATATATTTTTCCCAACTATTAAATCATTGTAAAAGTTATTAAAAACGATTAAAAACCGACTGCTTCCTTAAAAATAGGAAAGGCCTTCAAAACCTTTCAGTTCTAAATCGTTCAAACTACTCTTCAAATTAACCTAAATTTTCTCTCCAACTTGCCGATGGATTCAACTTCTTAGCCCACGTACTGTATACTGGGTAGCAACTGCTCAAGCGTGGATGACTTTTTAATTCTTCCACAACTAGACGTTCTTCAATTCTAAACTTCCTTCTTTTATGAAGATTTGAAGAAAACTTACGGTTTATGCATAAAATGGGTACTCACATTGATTTCATCAACGATATAACTATTTCGAAGATGCAATGGAAGTTGAAAGTTCGTGTTGTCCGTTTGTGGAAAGTACCAGATCGTTTTAATCCAGGGACTATATTCTCGATTGAATTGGTTCTACAAGATGAAAATATATTTTAAAATTGTTTTTAACTTGCTAATTCAGTTTGGTTTTCGGAATTGTTATTGTTATATGATGTAAATTCTGATTCTATCCTGCCTTAGCACAATCCTCTACACTTTTGAGCCCCATAGCTTGAGGGAATATTCAACCTCAAAATTATCAAAATCTCTTAATTTTTTTTTTTTAAAAAAGAATCAAAATCTCTTCATATGTTCATTCATTACATATACTTAGCTTTGAGTTTTACTCTTCTCTAAGGAAAAATATCTCAATTGTTCTGTTCAAATTTATCGGAGTGGTAATGTTACTGTCCTATCGTATAGCTTTCAGTGAAGTGAAATATTCAGGTCATAACATTCTGGCCTGATAGCTTGATTTTCACCATGACATATTCCCTTGGCATGTTAGATTTTTTTGAAAAGGAACACTTTCTCAAGGATATACAGTCTACTTTTTGCATCATATTTAGTCCACTAAATGCTACTTTGATGATTAAATCTAAATTTATGTCTATACAAGCAAATGGCATCGGATACTTCCATAAATTCTCTGTTTCAAGATTACATTTGAGAATTTTCTCTAGGCCAAATTGATTTTTTTTTGTCTTCTTGATCTTCAACTTTCACCACTTTCAACCTATACACAGAATCCAACATCATAAATGGCTCCATAATAGCACAATGACAGTTACCCTTTACCATGACATGGAAGCACAAAGCATGCTAAAAATAAAACTTATATTCCAATTTCAAACTCCAATAGAGCAGTAAACTACAATATTCCAGAAATGAATAGCATAAACTGTTTCTTCAAAGGAAGAAACAGATAGCCTAGATACAATCATTTAGTTAGACTATTATTCATCCGTAGGATGCAATAAGCATCTTCTATGGATTGGTCAGATTATATTGAGAATGAAATATTCAAGAAAATCTAACATGCCAAGGGAATATTTTATGTTGTTGTAACAGTCATTTTGTTATGTAATGTAATGTGTTTTTAATTATAGATAGATTTTTTTGTAGGGCGATCGGATAAGTGCTTCTATTGGCAAGTCAGTTTTGCATCTTTTCAAAACACAAATAATTGAGCTTGGATTATATCATATGGCAAACTTTATCGTTTGTCATAATAAGGAGAAGTTCAACACCATGAAACATAGGTTGAGGCTGACGTTTACTCAACGGACAACAGTGGTTGAAACAACTGATACACTTTTCCCAATGAATATCTTTGATTTGCGACCATATGATCAATTGATAAATAATGTTGACGTCAACGAGACTGAATTATTTGGTAAATATAACTTTTACGTTAAATTTCTAATTATGATTTTTGCTACTATTTAGTTTAACAATTTTTTTGTTTTTTAGATGTCATTGGAGAAATTGTCAATTTCAGTGAGGTTCATACGCAAAACCAAGGTGGAATTTCTAGAAAATTTATGGATATTGAACTAGAAGATGACGAGTAAGAATAAATATTCATCTACTCATTAAGGATTGATTTGATAATTACATATGCTAAAATTACATTATTATTTCTATTTGACAGGAGGAAGAAGTTGTCTGCTACATTTTGGGGTGAGTTTGTTGATGAAAATGTACCTCATCTGCTAAGTGCTAACAACCAGCCTATTATTGTTGTTATGCAACTCATAAAAGCACATAAATATCAAGGTAAAATATAATTACTGAATTTAATATTACTTTGCGAAAGTTATTCATTATATCTAACACAAACGTTGTTTTGTAGATTCATGTTTTGTGCGCAATACTTGGAATGCATCAAAGCTGTGGATTAATCCAAACTTTCCTCAATCTGATGAATTTAAAATACGGTTCAATATATATATATATATATATATATATATATATATATATATATATATATATATATATATATATATATATATATATGTCACGACCCAGATTTCTCACCATCAGGAGTCGTGATGGCGCCTACTAACGGAGCTAGGCCAGCCAAACTTTAAACATTCTCTGATAAATCTCTACAATATGAATATACGGAAAAGAATTAAATAAGAGCGGAAAACTTTAAGTTTAATAAAAAT
>MU773595.1:117521-140376 GCA_026770625.1 Nicotiana glauca
TTCTTGATTATTTCTTCAGTTTGCTTTATTCATTTGTTCTTGTTTAGTTTTAATGTAGAAATGCTTTAGTTTAATCACTTGAATCCTTTATCTTAATTGTAATGTTGTTAGATTAAATTTGAAGTTCAATTGATTATTGAGTTTAGTGATTTGAATCTGTTTTATTGTTGTGTTAAGTCTAAATTTGGATCTGAGTTAGAAATTTGAATTTGTTTGTTTGATATGTTAAGTTTAATTTGAATCTAAGTTTAGTGATTGGAGTCTACTTGTTTGTTATGTTCAATTTTGTTATTGTTGTTGAATCTGAAAGTAGGTTTGTTAAGATGTTCAAAATAATTTCAGTTGGTTCTTTGTTGTTCATCATTTAGTTTGAATTTGTTGATTGAATTTGAGTAAGAATTGGTTATAGCTGCTATATTTTGGTTAATTGATTTAGGTGAATTGGTTATAGCTGATGGGGGTAGAATAGTAATTTCTAATAATTTCGGGGGTATTTTTGAAATTTAAAATTTAGATAATTATTTAATTTGAGTGCTCTGTCCACTAGTTACTAAAGTATTATTAAAATAATATGGTGAGGGACAAGACATATGTTAGTGGGGAATAATGTATTAAAATAATATAGTGGAGGATAAGACATATGTTAGTGGGGAATAATACATTTGTTTAATAAAAGTGGGGGACAAGACATGTAGTAGTGGGATTACGAGGCTCAAGATGATGTGACATTTTCTTTTATTTGTTTAATTGTTTAAAATGGTCTATTTTTTGACATAAATAAGGGGAGTTTGGACAGAATTAAGACAGACTTTTAAAATCTTGGAGTCTTAATTTGAGAGAAAAATTGACTGGTCTTTCAATCTAAAAAAAAGGGCCAGTAATTTAAGAGCTAAAAACTGAAAGAGTGAGGTCTTCCTTTGACTACTGAAAATCAGAATTAGTGTTGGTTCTTTGTTGAATTGAAGTTCTGAGTTTCTTTCCTTAAGAGTCTGAAAGACGGAGAGTCAGAAATCTATTGTCCTATTGCATTTCTGGTTCAATTTGTTTCTGCCTGTTGATTGTTGTTGGTATTTTTGGGCGTTCATTTGGTTTGTTCTTTGAGTTTGGCTGGTTATTTGTTACTGTTTTCTTGGGGGTGTTGCTGGAATTCTGCTGGTTTTATTAAACTCTGTTACTGGGCTGTTCTGTTTCCGTTATTGTAGGTGTTGCTGTGTTGCATACTACTCTGCTGATTTTCTTCTTTTTTTGCTTCCAATACCAGGTACATGACTGTAACCTTGTCGATATTGTAAGCTGAAATGTGAAAGCATGAATACATATGAAGAATGAAACTTTTAAGTTTTAATTTATCTTTTTCTTTGTTTCTTTTACTGATTGTATTTAGGCTATTTCATGTATTATTATTCTGTAAATTTCTGTCGCTTTGCATAACTAGGCATCTTGTAGTGATGTATTAAATAATACTCTACTTTAGTTTGGTTATTAGGTATTATATGTTTAAGCATGCTCATTACTGTCAAACTGTTTAATAATTGGAATAAGAGGAAAATAATATAAGTTGGTCTTTAGTGAATCGGCTTGGTAAAACTGGTTAGTTCATTAGCTATTGAGGTTTTAATATTGTCAATAGTAGGTTAATCGTAAACATGTAGCTAAATTTAGTTAAAGCATGAATTTGAATTATTTTCCTGAATTATGCATTAAGTCATGATTTGAGTTCAAACAAGACGAGATAACATTTAAATTTAATAAACTTTCGAATAAGCATAAGTGATTAAGGTTAATTCTAGTTTCAAATAGTTGTAAATAATTAATTCCAACGGTTCAAGTCATCTAACAATGTGAGTTTAAACTAGTTATAGGATAATTAGTTTCTTTTGAATATATTATTTGTCGATTCCGTATTTTATTTTTATTTTTAATTTTAGTAATATTCCTTTCCGTTAACATTTGTCTTAATCTAGCAATTAATATGTTATGCTTTTTTTTTTTTAAGCATGTAATTAATTATGATTTTTCTCTTTTATTTTAGAGACGAATTTAATAGAAAAATGTAGTCACTTTAGGATTATCACTTTAGGATTATCCTTTTTTTTTAGCTTTTGAAAATTTAGAACTTGAAAAAGGATGGTCGTACGTCAGCTGCAAGAAGTGTCAAAAGAAGGTGGATAAATTAGGAAACATTTATCAATGTCCAAACCCCAAATGTAAACATGAAGATTAATCAGCAGTTATTAGGTAAAACCATCATCTATATTTCCTCAATCTATCAAAATATTACATTTATATTTCAAATCAAATGTGCATTTAGGTACAAGCTTCAGGTTAGGGTACTGGATACTACTGAATTTGTTTTTCTATTGCTTTGGGACCGTGAAACCATGTTTCTCATTGGCAAATCCGCAAAAGAATTGAAGGAAGGGTTTCTTGAGGTATATAAAATAATTAAATTTAAATATGTTATTTGCAAAATTGTAACTCAACATTTCATTCTAGAATACTGGCGCTGTTGAGAAGTATCCCTATCCAGTAGAGCTGAACAATATTCTCCAAAGAAAATTCATGTTTAAGGTTATTATCAAGAGAGAGAACATTCACCTGCAAAAGGAAGTTTACAGTGTTGTTAAGCTTACGGATGAGGAGCAACTGATAAACAAATATAGTTTTGATCAACCTTCAGATGACATAACTGTATGTCACATTTGTTTACAAACTTCATAGCATATTTAGATTGCAAATTTCTTTTACAGTGCCTTATTTGAATTATAAATTTTAACTCATTTATTTATTAATTTTTGGTAGGAACCTGACTTCAATAATAATCAAGTCTTGGATGGGGAGAAGGAATGCGAGGTAAATACATAACTACTTTGTCCTTTAACATTAAAGCTACTTACATATGTTGAAGGATTTCTCTCTGAATAAATTTTCTAACAGATTTGCAGTAGTTTTTTTTTTATAACTTTAAACGTTGTACATGCGCACTTGTTTTTTCCTTTCTGAATCTATGAACACAGTATTAATATTTTTTACATTATTCATTTTTTTGATTATATTATTTGTAGGGTATAAATTAATAAATCTTTAGTAAATATTTGTTCATTACTGATTTGCACTAAATTTGTATTTTATAAATGCCGGATTCCACTGAAGATAACGACTTAACAGATATTCCACACATACCAGGCAAGATAGGTATAATTAATACCGCAACAATGGTTGAAGAAGATCCGAATGCACAATTGTCAGGAAATAAAATGAAGAGAGTATTTAAGAAGAAGAAAACAACATAAGGTGTTTGTGAATCTTACCTTTGGAAAAATGAAGAACTATTATATATAGATTTAGTATATTATTAGTACTGTTATTAGTTCAGAACAGTATATTTTAATCATTTCATCTTAATTGTCCGTTTTAACTTTTCAGTTTTATTTTATGTCGAGATTTGAATAGACAAATACGCTTCTAAGTTGGAAGAAACTACAAATAGCACCCACATCTTTGTTTTCTTATTGAGAAATGTATGTACTGTTAGAAACCAAATTCTGCTTAATGCCTCCATATTATTGTAAAGATGCATCCCTGTTAAGGAGATACGGTCATGGTGCAATCAGTTATAAGGATATATTGGAGGGTGGTTTAGAATAAAGTGTTGAAGATAAAGGCATAAAAAATGCAGGTTTTTCCATTTCGTTCACAGTACACACTGCATTATTTGTGACACATAACTTAAGCAAGGAAGCATATAATGGCAATTTTGTCCAGATGTCCGTGGAGTTCACACGGGACGGTAGCCATCTGCCCTTTGTATTGTTGTTTTGATACCATCTTTTTTGAAATCAGCATTCTCACTGTTCAACATAGCGTAGGTGTTAACTACGATTGTGACAAAGGCACTCGCAAATTGGGATGTTTATAGAGGATTGGCAATGAAAGTAAGGAAACAAATGAATGCCTTTCCTGAAAATTTTCTACCAATTTGGAGTTAAAGAAATGAAATGTCCTGTGAAATAGTGCTTGAAATGTAAAATGTATTAAAATCTCATCTTTTTTTTTTTTTTGCAAAATATGTATAGATGATTTGAATAATAACAGATGTATGTATGTGGTCGATCACACACACTTTCGATATACTTTTGACATAATTTGGTATTTATTAAAGGAAAAACCTTTTAAACAAAATATTTTAGTCAATGAAAGATCCCCACAAGTGCGGAAATCCAACTTTTTATTAAAATCTAAAACAACGACGATGGTGAATTGACAAAGGTTGGTTCTTTGGCTGCGTATTTGGGGCTACAATTCATTTCATTAATTAGTGTACGTATAACCTTTAAACTTTAACATTACAAACGAGGAAGATTAAAGGAAAAAAATGCAAACAATTTAAGCGTAGATAAAATAAGAGAAAATGTTAATATTGAGTCATTTTGGGCAGCAAATTTGTTAATTAAGCACCGAAGGGAGGGTCATTTTGCGAAACCAGGACGGGAGCATAACACACCTGAAAAGTCTTTGACAGCAAAGGCAGGGTCAATTCGCATGACCGGGACTTGAGCATAAGAGTTCATAAAAATCCTGAACAGCGAAGGGAGGGTCACTACTGCGAGTACAGTTTTAGAGGGATATCATATGTTGCATGGTCTAGAGGGATATCATTATCGAAAAAAATATTTTTTGGTCGTAAAAAACCAACAAACGTGTCAGAAAGGAACATAAGGAAAAAAAATACAATCTACAAATAACTGTTACTTATGATATTAAATTGAAATTTTTTTATGTTTATTGCATTTTTCACCCCTTTATTAAAAAATTTTAATCACGTGTGCGCGCGAGTGTCTGTATATATATCCTTTCTAGCAAATTATCTCATGCTTGCTCGGCGAAACCACACATTTAATGTTCACTTTTTCATTACGAGTTTAAAAATACCCTCAAGCAGAGACGGATCCAATATTTAAATTCTATGGGTTCAAACCTATTATAATTTTAAAGTTATTGGTTTATAACTATTATTTTTTCAATTTAAATGACTTTTTACACATAAATTTTTCCTCTCCCTCAAAAGTTTGGATTCATTTGAACCCATATACGGTACCCTACATCCGCCTCCGCCCTCAGGTTGGTATCCCGTTAGTGATGAAGGCAACATGAATATCTTTTCGTGCCAATGAGACGGGGGTAATATTTGACCAAGACTCTACACAAGAATAAAATTGCGCAATTTCAAATAATATATAAATAAATTAGATTATTGTTCCATGTTTAAACGCAATTATTTTGAAAGTAATATGTGAAACACTATTAGCAGAAGAAAAAAATGTGAAGGTATATTGGATAAAGCAAAAGAAACCCAACTTTTTAAAATACAGTATTCATTTCTCCTCAAAATAAGTAGACAAATTTAATTATATTTACGTTTTGTTACATACGAAAAATTAAGTTCAATATTAACCATCGGTAAAAGAAAATAGTTGGATTTATATTAAAAGTTTGATTTACTTAATAAAATTAGATGAAATAAAGAAGGCCCATTAATTTTGAAAAATAGGCACAATATATGCCCCTGTTTCATCAGTTGTAAAGATACGACTTTACAACTTCTCAGACATAAAACAAAGGGTACAACCTCGAAGGGTACGCCGTCACAGCATTTTTTCCTATAATGCTTCTGACTCAAAGCCTGAAATTATCAGGAATGTCCCAAGGTCGATACAAAATAACTTAAGATATCGAAGGGATGAACGACGGGAAAAAGAAAAGAAATTTACAGAGCTTAGGCCTGCACTAGATGAATATATTGCAAATTATCAGCTTACTCGAGATGCACTAATTGATGCTATAGACAAAATTATACTATATGATTGGGAAGCCTTATCAATTTTAGTAGATTCACTTGGACAACCTTTAGGTAGTATTTTAACTGACATTTATCACGAGATTTGGCCAAGTGAACCTTTTTGGGTTTATGTTGTTAAATTTGAAGTTGAGTGGGAGAATCGTATCTACGACTACCTGTAATTTTTTAAATTAATCAAATATGTTTATTTCTTTCAAACATTACCTGTCATTTAACTCCTTTTTTTTCTTAACAGCATTACATAATATAAATAACATAATGCAATAACACTAACTTATTCCTTCAAATAATGCAATTTAACAACATATCAAATGTCTTAAAATAGGAAAAACATGAATACACACATTACTTTACGTTATTTACTTGATTATATTTAATTGTCACGTATAGTAATACTTTACAATCTGTTTTGCCTCTTTTCAAATCAAATATTAATGAAAAATGTATAATACATTTAGGTCATTAAAAATATGAATTCATCCAAAGTCGACTTGTAGTACATTATATCTTTATAAATGAAAATTCGAACTTCACTTATGTTCCTTTCGGTAAGTTTAAACTACTAATATATATGTATATTGTTCATCCGAGACAATTGTTCGGGAAGTATCATACAAAATTAATATGGCAGGAACTATGTTATGATTGAAATATTCACATAAAGCTTAGTCACTCTGTTAAGCAAGCAAGTTAATAATTTATTATCTTCTTTTCTACGTATTTTCCGCACATCGCGCGGGCTCTTATATTAGTTTAAAGTAAATAACAATAGATGCACTTTATAGTTCTATTAAATATTACATTCTATGAGAGGATCACAAATATTTCTAGGCATTTTCTAAAGAAAATTTTGTATATAATCTTAAAAGTATATATAAAAATTATATATTTATATGTCTGTTTGGTTTTTGATTTTTTTACTCAATACCAAAGCTAAACGGGTTTTTCAGTTGGTTTAGTTTGACTTTTCAATTTGTTGCAACTTTCTGGGTTGGTTGGTGCAATTTCCCGATGAAATAGTCGAATTACTGGCCCAAACACTACAGTTATAAAAGTTGAAACAGATAGAAATGTGGTCAAGAATCTGAATGTCCTCTCCCTTTCTTCTTCTCTTTCTGCTCTTCCCTCTGATTCTCTCGCTATAATAAGCAAGCTCAAACTAAATCAATATTAGAGATATTATCATCTTATTGAAGATCGCAATCACATTTGATTATGTGATTGCAAAAGTGCAACAACAACAACACCCAGTAAAATCCTACAAAAGTAGGGTATGGGGAGGGTAGTATGCACGCAGACCTTACATCTACCCCGATGGAGCAGCGAGGTTGTTTCCGATAAACCCTCGACTCAGAAAGACATGTGTAAAAAACCAGGTGCGGGTACCTCTACATGACATATGTCTTCCGCATACACTTTGGTCACACCTCACCTCAATTTATACCTAATCATGGTAACTTTATGTAGTTGGTGTAAAACACCAGGTGCGGGTTTTTTTTCCGTGCACTGAAAGCAAAAGGAAACATGCAATGCGCTGCGTCCAGATACGAAAGATCAAATAATGGAACAGCAAGAGATTCATAAGAAAATGACTGATCGAGCTAAAAGTACTAAAGGTAGGGATATTCTCGTGAAGTAGTTTGTTAAACCCAAAGGTGATGCCATGTTCAGTACCAATAAAGTTACTGTGTTGGCAGTCAATAAAGAAAGAAAGAAAGAAAGATGGAAATTGCTGAAAGAGAATTTTGTCTCGCCCTCCCATGGTGACCTCAAGTCTTCCAAGAGGGCTTCCTGAACTCTTTCCATGTCATAAGAACAAGCATCGGTTACTGCATCATAGCACGGGGAAGTCGTGGCCTCACTGGTGTTTTTGAAGGGCTCACCCTACAAAATTAATAAAGTTTGCAAAATTAGACAAGACAAAGTTAAAATTACACTTCCTTTCTCCGATGTTTGACACTTCTCCGATTTCAAGATGTTTGACACTAAAAAATGGTATATTTGACACTTTAATCATTAGAATTACGAGTTAATGATCTTCCATAATTGTATAAAGACAACTCTAGCAAAAATAATCTGTTTTTAAATACTTAGCAGATTGTATCTTTTGGATAAGATCCCTTCATATTTGTTATAATCAGAGAGGAAAATAAGATCTATATTCCTTAAGTTAGACTTAAGTGGAGTAACAAATATGCATTTCAATGATAACTTAGGTTGGTGTCCACTAGAAATTTCCTTTTTCCTGGATAAGTAACAGAAACAATTAAGAGATTTAATAACTTCCCATCTATTCAAATTACTAACTAAAGTTGAACATGTAATTTATATATGAAACCAAGCCCCTCAAAATTCTCAACTCTACTAACGCAAGTAACCATTAGACATTACTAAGAGTCATCTTCTAAACTAACCTTTAACAGGACTAATACAATAAGGTACTATTCCTCCCAAAACTAGAAAACTTTCTGATTTATTCTCTACTATCAAGCATAAGCCTACTCTGATCTTTAAGTCTTCACGCTCGACTATCAGATGACAGAAAAGTAGAAAGCATGGAATGGCACAATGATATTTTGGAGAGAGAGAGAAACGAAAAAGAAAAGTTTCGGCAGTAGGGGAAGAAATTAGAAAGCATAACGTGGCGCCTCCTTGAATACAGCTAAACCAATATCAGAAAGATGGAAAATACAAAAAGAAAAATGACACAATCTGTCTAGAAAAGTTTAAGTGTGGACTAGCTGGGGCCATAGCTACTTGTAAATAAGCTTTTACCTGATGCGTTGGGATCCCAATATCTCACCGCAACAGTCTAATGCCAAAATTGCACTCTCAGCCTGCGCAGTTTTCAAGTATAAGATTACATTCAAACTTCATTCCATATTAACATACTGTTTTGAGAATGCCAAAGCAGTCATAAATCCTCTTCCTTTATCAGCCTTAAACTAAATACCTATTTTAGCTTTGAAAGGCAAAGATTCAATATCTTGCTGCAGATTTCCTTAGCTACCCATGTAATGATCTATTAAACCTTCCTTTCCACAATAGCACTCAAATTGGCAAAAGGGCGGCCAACGAATAATGTGGGACATAAGAGAGTACAGTCCGAGGCAACCAAATAGAAGTTGTGTTATATAACATTCAACAATTCCTACCAAAGATAAGAAAGCATACCATTACAAACTCAACAAAAGCAATGCGGGTTGAGTGCACGTGATCCCCCAAAAGCCTCAGACGAGAAACCTGCAAAGTAAGAGTGTTCTTCAATATCACTTCTTAAGCTAACATTCCAAACTTAATGCAAACGTTTAAACATCATACTGACCTCACCACATCTTGTTTCAAAAAAGTTCTTGACGTCCGCCTGAGTAACCTATTTAGAATAGAGTAATTGGTTGTAAACTAATTTTAAAATGCTAATGGATACTATGGTAGAGAGAAAAAAAATAATTTAACCAACAGCCAAGTATGAGGAGCATAATAACTACCAAAAATGTGCATCTGACAGAAAGATGCAGACAAGGAAAGAATGAGAAAAATTTACAAGCTCTCTAAGATGAAAATATCTACCTTCTTATCGATATTTGTACAGTAGACTGTCCTGGCGCACATCTCACGCTCATCCTCCGACTACAGAAAACATCAATATTAAAGTGAGAATTAAGCAATTAGTTCCATGAAAAAAAACATAAAAACTATTTCTCAGCACCATCCACATACTAGCACAGCAAAGTGCCAAAGTTCTTTTTTTTTTTTTGGATAAAGAATAAAATGCAAAATATTTATCCATACCCTTGGAAGGAATGTTGGATTCACGGGTAGAATAGCAGTTTTCGAGGGTAGGACCTTCAGTGGAGAGAAACCTAATATTGTCCCACAAAGGCTAAGTGCTGCTCTCGCAGAGTCTGCTAGAATCGATTCCATATTAGCTTTGAATATTCAGCTGTCTTAAGAAGATTTCAAGCCAAATCATCCAACTTACATTCATCAGCAAACTCCACAAAAGCAAAACGAAGACGGGAATGGGGATCACCGCAAATTCGGCAGTCAACAACCTGGAAAGGAAGTAGCAAAAACAAGAATGACCATCATTACACTCCTTGATACATTAACACATTAAAGTTTTTCTCAGAAAAAAAGAACATGATTACAGTCTACCTTGAACAGAAAAGGAGGAATCATTCACATTAAGCATAACATGTAAAATATATAACAACAACCCAGTATAATCCCACTTAGTGGGGTCTGGGGAGGGTAGTGTGTACGCAGACCTTACCCCTATCCTGAGGTAGAGAGGTTGTTTCCAAATAGACCCTCGGCATCCTTCTCTCCAAGAACTTCCCACCTTGCTCTTGGGGAGACTCGAACTCACAACCTCTTGGTTGGAAGTGGAGGTTGCTTACCATCAGAGCAACCTCTCTTGTCCGGCGCAAATATGCCGGCGGAGATTGCGGCGTAGTGATTGACTTATTAGAATAGATCTGCTGTAGCTATGAGGTAAAACCGTAAAAGTCATTATTTTGGAAATATATCAATTATGCCATCACAAATAATGCATAAAATTTAGAAACTAAGCTGACAAACTGGAAGATAAACATCCTGAAATTCACTGCAACCTTCACCACACTTCACACAAGAAGCTCGATCTATCTCCTCCCACACATTTAGAACTTCTTCATGACAAGTTTTTTGGTCCCACAATGAATAGTTGAAACAACAACAACCCAGTAATATCCCAAGTGCGCGGAAATATCAATTCTCACAAGAAGCAACTTTGGAAAGACAAATCATGATGCCCCATGAAGCCAGTTGAAATGCATCTTCTAGGGCAAAACTGTAAGCGCACAACAAAGCATTATATAGGTGCCTAAACCATAGACCAAACTATATAAGCTGCCTTTTAGAGTCTGGTGCCTCAAGTTAGGATACAGCAAGAACCAATGACGTAAAATTTCCTTGGATAGGGGCTATTGAGGATTTACTTCAGATCAAATGTTAAAAGACTATTAAATATTCATTAAGCCTTAACCGTAATAACCATGAGGGCAAGACTCCTCGTCTATCAAAGTCGTCTTCACCAAAGTCAAGTGGACAAAGCTTCCTATTCGGGAAAAGAGTTTAGGCCTAATGATATTCAGGATTTAACAAATTTTAATTGTAACCAATGTTGCTGGCTGCAGAAAGCCACGTACGAACTATGACCCATGTGCTAATTCACCAGAAAGCATGGTCATGCAATAAACCACAACAGAACCCAGCCCCTCCTTAATATGGTCACCAGCAACTTCACTGAGAGACACTGAATAGAGCAACATTTACTGGAAGGTGTCCTCACTCAGATGATAAAGACTGTTCTGCTAAAGAGTCGGGAAAAACACAGTAAAACAGGTAATGGATCCCCATGTTAAGGCTACTGTTCTGCTAAAGCATGATATGAGTAGCACACAAAATGTATACCTATGTATCAAGTTACCACTCTAAGAACAGAAAAGAAAAGTAATTCATTATTTCTAGTTTAGGTGCCTCAAACAACTACAAGTATATGCACTTAAAAGTACTCAAATATCTTATATAATGGATCACATCAATGTTCAGAAGAGCAAAGTGACTTACTTGTCCATAAGCACTAAACAACGCAGCAAGCTGCTCTTCAGTGACCTAAATATTGAAAAGGCAAAACCAAAGATACTCTCTGAGTACTAATAAAAAAGATCACATAAAATTAATGAGAATCAATCCTTACGTTGTTATCTATCTCAGCGACATATACTGTTCGCCTGATGCTATCTTCTCTTTGAGCCTTGTAAGCTCTATTGTTCATTCTCCTTTTGCCTTGATTATAGTTGTTGCCTCTCTGCGGAAACACAAGTTTGGGAGATGTTACAACGAAGACAAGAAAATAGAGATAGTTGTCTGTGATTCAAATATTCTGGTTAGCATACAAAATAAGACCAGATTGATCCAGGCAAAGCCGCAACTGAAATTTCAAGTATGTTGTTGACAAGTTTATGATACAACACCAACAACAGCTATGCCTCTGTTCCAAACAAGATCGAGCCGACTATATAGATCCTCACTGACCATGTTACTCCATTTAAACTCATCTCATGCCAATAATATGCAAATACAAATAAAAAAAATAATAGAAATTCTCTATATTTTGATATTTTCTAAATCATCTGAATTGATGTTCGTATGAAAATGTAAACAACAACAAACTCTGACATGCATACAGCTAAACATCCCCAAGTAGGAAATTACCACTAACCAAAGACACGTAAAAGTCAACAGCAACAATATCACTTATTTAATGAGTAACATCTAGAGATAATGGCTATGATAACTCAAAACAAATAAAACTGACATTTAAAGTAACCAACTAAAACCCATTAACCCCATATTAAAATGAGAAACATAAATATGGCACTGTATGCGATTGAATGCTACAAATGCAGAAGTCAAGTTCCAAATGCAAAACTTTTTCCAAAACAAAAAAGTCTAGGGGAAAACAATTCCTCCATAACTATTCCATAAAGCTAAAAATGATAAAATCACAATTGCACTTAAGCATAATGTACAAATTCCTGAAAACAGATTCAGTAGTTTTAAAGTTAACAAATGCAGACAAAACATATAGAGATGCTTGAATCGATAAGTAAGGGAAGTTGAAGCCCTGGAGGCCTTCATAACAAACACAATGCAATTAAGGGAAGTTGAAGCCCCGGAGGCCTTCATAACAAACACAATGCAATTCATCATTTACAAATATATTCATATTTAGACGAACTGACAAAAACTTGGATTCAAGCATAACAAAACAATAAAATAATCCCCTAAATCTCATCAGCAAAAGGTTCTTTTTAAGTATCATAAAAGTATTAATACGACAAATTTCCACACCGTCCACTATAATGGATCAATAATACTCTTCCATTTTAAACCACCTATCAGTAATAAAAGTGACAAATAAAATTCGATTGTCTCATTTAACTAAGTCAAGCCTCCACTTTTAATGATTGGAATGTCAACAACCCCCTGTTAATAACCAAGGAGTCAAAAGTCCACTTTTGATGATAAACCCTTCAAACATTTCCTTGATAGTTGCGAACAGTGGCGGAGGCAGAGGGGCGGAAGGGGATTCATCCGAACCCCCTTTGCCGAAAAATTACACTGTATATATAAGGTAAAATCTGTTTTTTACCTCTATATATTAAGTTTTGAACCCCCTTAACACAACCCAAAAGTGTAGTTTAGTGGTCAAGGGGGTTCAAAATATTCATAAGGTTATAGGTTCAATTCCCACTAGCTACAAAAAAAAATTTTGAACCCCCTTCCCGGAGATTCTGCCTCCGCCACTGGTTGCGAACCCCAGTTCCTATGTTCTGTCCATTCAGCAACAAATCATATCCTTTTAAATGATCAATGCTTAATTGCATTAACTTGCTTCAATAACATATTGGAGAAAAAGATTACCAAAAAGCTCCAACGATCATTTCTTAGACAGGAAATGTTAATATAATCCAAAAAAACTGTTGGAATAGTAATTAAACTTCCAAAATTACAGCAATTCCACAAAATGACCTAATGCTTAAACAGACACCTACCACAAGTAATTAAAACAAACAAAAGGCTTAAAAGGAAAACTTGCACACAAGAAAACAAACACACACAGATTACAACAAAACTCAACAAGAATTCATTCACCATTAATTTGACAACTTCATACTTGCAACTTTGCCACATGGAAATCTTGAGCTACTTCAAAAGTCAAGAAACAACCAGCAAAACAGACAAAAAAACAAAATTTTCAACAATCATATAATCAATGAAGAATTTTAATCAGAATCAAGAACTGAAATTTATACCCTTCTGTTATTTTGCAAACCATCAGCACCTAGCGGAGTCTTGTTAGCTGGCACAAAATTACTCATGAGATGCATCTGCTCACCGCGATTACTATTATTATTATTATTATAAGAAGACGGGAAAAATTCCTTAGCCATTGGATTCAACTTGAGTTTTTTCAACATGTCAACAATATCTTGCATTTGATATTCAGATTTTGCATTTGGGAGTGGATCAGATTCCTTAACACAACCATTATTAGATTCAGAAATAATATTATTGTCAGTGTTTGGTGAGAGAGATTGAACAGCAGGAGCTTCAATCACTGCTGTCTCACCACACACTTCTTTTGCACCAGCAGCCATTGAAATAGTAAAGAAAACCTCAAACTCACAAAACAAAAAAAGCTCAAAATTTTCAAGAAAATGCTAGAATTCTAAAATTCCAATAGATTAAAGCAACCCCTTTTATGAAAAAACACAATCTTTATATTGTATGTAAATATCTGAGATTTGAATGATCTTAGTAAATTAAATAAGCTCAAAAATAGCAAGAAAATACTAGAATTCTATAATTCTGATAAATTAAAGCAACCCTTTTTTGTGCAAAGACACAATTTTTATTTATACATGTAAATATGGAATTCTAAGAGTAGAAATGTGTGTAGAAAGGCCTATTGAGACAGACCCATTTGGAGAAAAAGAGTCTGAAATGGAACAAAAGAAGAAGGTGGTGAGAGAGAGTATGAGTAGAGAAAAAGATAGTAAAAAACTTTAATAGGGTTTTTTGGTAACAAATTGAATAACAGAAGGCAGAGTATTTTGGTGGTATTCTTGTTTTTTGTTGTGGTTTTGTAGAGGCAAGTGAGGTTTTATTTGTGAATATAATTACCAAAAAATAAAAATGTATACTGTGAATTTACGCATATAGAGGGAGAAAGAAGGAAATGCAGTGTGGAGAGAAATTCTCCATCTTCAACCTATTCGCATTAGTCGCTCTCAAAATAATAACCGAAAAAACAAAATATATATATATATATATATATATATATATATATATATATATATATATTATTTTTTTGGCACGAATTAAAAGTGATAATGCACCTATATTTTTGGTGCTCTACTAATCTGAATTCACGCAAAAGTCTCCCTTGAGAAATAAAATGACCTTAGCGATTCCATTTTTAAGATTTGAATCTGATGTCTGCTTGAGGATAAATACATACTATTCTATTTATAATTTTTGTGGTAACAATTTTGATAGAGCATACGTTGCATGTGTTAAAATTATGTAATAATATTTGATTAATGGTATAGTAAAGAAGAAAGATTCTTCTCTTTCTTTCTACCACATTATTTATTATAGTAGAATATTGTGATTTTAATCCATTATGTTTAACTGATAAACTCTATGCATAATATACTTTCATGCGTTTAATAGTGTCATTTGGATGTATATATTAGTACAAATAAGAGTTTTCTTAACATTAAATTAAGGAAAGAGAGAGGAGTAAGGAGGGAAATGATCTCCTTTAACTAATTTTAATTTTAATATATATAAAAGGGTGCTACAAAAATCTTACTATAAATTTGACTTAATGCTATGAAAATTGATCATATAAAACCAAAGAATACTTTAAATATACAGTGGGGTGTAGGGAACAGCTAACGTAAGATGACTTAAGTCTTGTTTCTGTTACTTCTGTTGCAAATGGATATGACATTCATCTCATCATAATTCAGTGTATTTTATATTTTCTTGCTACAATATATTTCTTATGCTCGCTTTTTTATTTTTTCCTTATTGTCCTAATTTATATAACAATGTTTGACTTGAAATGAAATTAAAAAATATAATTATTTAAAGTTTATAGTTTAAAACAAATTTTATGTGATTGTAAATTATTTTATTAAGATTAAAATAAGAAATTAAAAATTAAATTATTTATAAATAAAAAATATAACATTCTTTTGAAACCGATTAAAGAAGAAAATACTATACATAAATTAAATAGTTACTATAAGTTGTATGTACGATCTTTCTGCTATTTTACTAGTGTTACTGCACACAATGGAGTGCGTGATGATTGCTGAATAGTGATTATCTTATAAATTGGTAAAGAAAAGGTACTGCAAAAAAGTGTCTTTGTATTAAAATAATTAAAAGAAGAAAATACAAGAAAATGTCTGAATAAGATTATTGTAACTCCAACATTCTTTTTGTTAAAACTATAAACTATTGATGGTTTTATCAAAATGTTAGACTTTCTAAATTTGACACCTATTCTGCCATTAAGCCAAATGGAAATTTCCTTTTACTCGAAAGTTTGGACCTCAGGGGCAGTAAAAAGGAAGAAAAAAAATTTACACTCGATATTTATATCTAAGATACATTAATTTATTGCAGTCAATTCATAAACTAATGGGAGAATATTGATTAATTAATTACAATTAAGTGATATAAATCAAATATAAAATTAATTTATTAATTTGATGTAAATTCTAAGTTGCAACGACTACTTTAACCGCAGACATAAAACATGGAAGTGGTTTGGGGCAAAGGCGGAGTCGAGATTTGAAACTTATAGATTCAGTCTTCTAATTCTTTTAAGTTAGTGAGTTTTAAATTAATAATTTATGCTTAATTCAATAATTTTTTAAGACAAATACATAATTTGGATAAAAGTTACCCGCATTAATTTTTTTATTTTTTTGGGGGGGGAGGAGGTACTATATTTTAGTGGGAACTGTTGGTGGGGGGGGATGAAAGTGATTACACATAGTGTTATGGTTCTTCTTGTGATAGCAATTGGTCTTTGAGTATTCATTCCCCAGATTATTTTCTAGTTTATATTAAATGAGCAAATTGGTCCCAAATTCAAATTAGTTAGAGATATAATATGAATATTGGATGTCGAATAAAATACTAAAAAATGAGCAATATTTAATCTGACATTGACATCAAATTAATTTTACTGAAATACTTCAGAATATTCCATTAGAAATTAGAATAAAAATCTGGTCATAAACTGAAAAGCATATATGGTTGTTAAATTTTGGCAGCCACTGTATCACAATTCAAATAATAATATTACGAATTTGAAATTAATTACAAGAAAACAGTCTTGACCAATTGAGTTATTTTTAAGTTAAGAAATTAGAAGACGTTCAAACAATTCCTATGGAACCACATGACTCACATGATTTTGTTGAGGTATCTTTAGATTTCATTTATTTAATTAATAATTGATAAGCGTACGAATTTTGAGAAAAAGCAGTTATATTTCTCTTATATATCACACATGGAAAGAGAATTGGCACAAAAAATAATGAAAAAATCCTCTAATGAGGCCAAAATTTCTAATCTTTATGTTTCCTAGGCATTTACGCACGTTTTAATTCAACAAATATTGTTAATTAGATTAATAAAATTATGTTTAACTTATGAAACAATTTAATATCTCTCAAATAATAAAATACAACACCAATTAATGTGGTGGGATGATTGAGATCTCTCCACTCTGAACCAAAAGAACTTCCCGGAAGCATTTTACCTCTTAGTGATTCAATGTGAGTGTGAATTAGCTGCGTCAGTGTGCTTCGGATATCACATGATTAGACCAGAAAAAAAACTTAGCAATAAGCTTAAGAGAGGTATTTAAAGTTAATACATCAATGCAAATTACTAATCTACCCTTGATACAATATATATTTTACAACTTATATATAATCAACTGAAAGCCAGGTAGATATCATTGGAGTAGTAATCAATAGCTTAGAGTAGAAAATGATATTGTATAGCCGCTCTTAAAGTAATAACCGAAAAATGTGTATTATATATATATATATTGTACATTATATTCAAAAATTATACAAATTTTATCTACTTTTTTCGGTTGCCGAATGTAAATAATTTCTGATACGGGTTAAAAGTAATAATACCCCAATATATTTCTGCTTATCCTTTTTTTTTTTTGTTGTAAATTTATTGTTTTTCTTATAACAATGGAGTTATAAGAAATATTACTCATTCAGAATGGAAATCTTCATTTATATCCACTTGCTGAAAGATAAAAGAAGAAATGCGCTGTGCGTCTATGCCTTTTTCACCTTTATCTCACCTTCTTTACTCTTTTCTTGATTCTCTCAACCAACGTACCCAATGTAAATTGAGAAGAATAATATCCCTATTTCAAGTACATGATGAGTATAACCATAGGGGTTGCTACGAGGGGTTGTTCGAAGAGGATGTGAGTTCGAGTCTCCCCAAAAGTAAGGTGGAAAGTTTTTGGAGGGAAAGATGTCGAGGGTCTATTTAAAAACAGCCTCTCTATCTTAGGGTAGGGGTAAGGTCTGCGTACACATTACCCTCTCCAGACCCCACTAAGTAGTATTATACTGGATTGTTGTTGTTGTTGAGGAGTATAACCATATTCATTACTTCTTCTTTTTTTTTATTAGGAAAGAGTCCAAATTCGTCCTAGTACTATTTGAAACTGTTTAATTTTTCCCTGTATTTCATATTTGGCTCATTCATACTATAGCCGTTAGTATATCGTCTCATATTTGCCTGTATCATTAGCTTCGACGTGAAATCGGTCAAAATATGCCCGACAAGTTGTGATTATGAGTTAAAATTATCCTATTGGAGCTCCACTAGGGTCAAAAGAAAAAATAAATATTTTCTTAACAAAGAGATTATTATTAAATTCAAAGTTTAACAAAAGTCAAAATTGCTCAAATTCAAATAGTACAAGGATAAATTTGATCAATGTTTCATTTTTATTATAGTGAAACAAGCATAGAATGATAATATATATTTTTTAAAATTGAACTTTTACATATACATAGTATAATTTGAAAAAGTAGAAAAAGTAAATTCATCAAAAAAGATGAATAAATATAGCAAAGAATCGTTGTGGTCCAAATAGATGCCTTCTGAGTTGTGACACAAAATAATTGCACATAAATTATGAGTTGTACTCTCTATAGCGACCACTTCACATGAATAATGCATTTGACGTTAACTTTTATAACGGGTGTACATGGATCGGATTGGTTCGGTTTGTTGGATTTTAAGCATTGGGCTTTAAAAACTTTAAGCATTGGCTTTAAAAGTCTAAGAGTGTGAATTGGAAATGCTGGGAAATAAAATGAAGAGAAATGAAAATTTGAATGAAGTAAGCTTTTGTCTTGCACTTTGTCCCTCATTGGTGAGGTACAACTACATTTGTGTGTATATATATAGGATCACTTCTTAGAGCTCTTAAAAGAAGTTGAAGAGAATGAACTCTCGCATCGTCGTCGTCGCTCGCTCGGCTCGGCTTCGGCTTCGGATTTGTCAAATGATCGATAAAATTATTTTTTGGACAAAATTTATTTAATTAATTATTTAATAATTAATTAAAAGCTAGTCAGTTAATTAACGAAATTAACTGAAATCTGAAATCCAAAAATGCTGAACATTAATTTTTTCCTTCCGAACAGACACTTTTCCTGAACAGACATCACACCTCTTCCGATAATTGCCTATAAATTCTAAGGCATGGCTGTATTTTCGAAACACTGAAAAATTACAGAACTTCCTTCCTTCTGAAAATCCTGCATTCTATTTCGCAGAATCTCTTCTAAATTCGTAAGTATAATTTTGCTATGTTCTTTGAGTTCGTTGGTATCCTGCAGTTTGTATTGCCACTGTTGCAGGAAGGTTTATTCTGCTTCATCCTGGGAGGATTTAATCCATTACCTTGGCAACATGTGAGGGGGTTAAAATTCTTTAAGGACGCACAAGCAAATTGTGGACTCGGAATATTTTTTTGTATACTTTATTGTTTTCCAGTTTTTTCCTTCTAATAGTCTTTCTGATTTTGTGTTTTTAACACAGTAGCGACTACAAGCTTAAGGAATTTTATTACTAACGTTTCTGTGTTGAAATATATATTAAACTGTTATCTATATTTTGTATATTGGTTTGGAGACTAAAGCCTTCGTGATTTCTACTCCAATAATTGTTCTGTCCGGTTTAAAGTATATAAAAACTTTACCGAAATAATAAACGTACGGGTTTGAAGTATATAAAATCTTCACCATTGTTACGTGTTGTATGTTTGGTTTTGTATTCAGTTTGAAGATATCAAAACTTCACTGATTTAACAAAGTTCTGTTTTGTTTCCAACTTTACAGAAACATGACGAATGAAAACCAAACTAATGGAAATGTTGCGGGAACGGGTGCTACTATTACGAGTGTTGTTGCCTCGTCAAGCCGTTCAACTCCTGCTCATGTTATGGCACCAGCAAAAAAACCGAAAAATTTTCAGGTATTGACTTCAAACGTTGGCAAATGAAGATGCTCTACTATCTTACTACGTTGAGTTTGCAGCGTTTCATCAAGGAGGATCCTCCGGTCCTGGCTGAAGGCACTCCGGATGACGAACGATTTGTTATAACTGAAGCATGGAAACATTCTGATTTCTTGTGCAAAAACTACATTTTGAGTTGTTTGGAAGATAGCTTGTACAATGTCTATAGTATCATGGAAACTTCAAAAGCGTTATGGAATGCGCTTGAGAAGAAGTACAAGACTGAGGATGTCGGACTTAAGAAGTACGTGGCTGCAAGATTTTTGGATTTCAAGATGATTGACACTAGGTCGGTCATAACTCAAGTCCAAGAATTACAAGTCATTGTGCATGACCTCCTTGCTGAAGGTATGACCCGAATCAATAATTTTATTAATAAGATTTATCTTGTTATTAATTATGAATTTATTATTGAAGGTATGGTCATAAATGAGGCCTATCAAGTCACTGCTTTCATTGAGAAGTTACCTCCCTTGTGGAAGGACTTTAAGAACTATCGTATACACAAACGGAAGGAAATGACACTAGAAGACTTGATTGTTCGTTTGAGGATAGTTCGTTTGAGGATAGAAGAAGACAACAAAAATGCTCAAAATAAGTCACGTGGAAGCTCGACAATAATAAGGGCTAACATTGTTGAGGAGGCGCCACAAAATAAGAAGAGAAATAAAGCTTCTGGACCAAAGAATTACCCAAGCAAGAAAAAGTTCAAGGGTAATTGCCACAACTGTGGAAAATCTGGGCATAAGGTCGTGGAGTGTCGTGCACCAAAGATAAGAAGAAGAAGAATCAAGCTAACATGGTTGAAAATGCTGAAGAAATGGAGGACTTGTGTGCCATGTTGTCTGAATGCAACTTGGTAGGAAATCCTAAAGAATGGTGGATAGATTCTGGAGCCACCCGCCATGTTTGTGCTAACAAGGAGTTATTTTCTTCTTATGCACCCGCAGGACCCGACGAGACAATTTTCATGGAAAATTTGTCAACAGCCAAAATTGAAGGAGTTGGCAAGATTGCGTTGAAGATGACGTCGGGAAAAATAGTGACTCTAAACCAAGTTCTCTATGTTTCAGAAATTCGCAAGAATCTTGTGTCTACCTCACTTCTTGTCAAGAATGGATTCAAATGTATTTTTGTTTCTAATAGTATTGTACTAAGTAAGAATGATGTGTATGTAGAAAAGGTTACCTGAATGATGGCCTTTTTAAGCAAAATGTAATAGCAGTTCCTATCAATAAAGTGAATGTTTCTTCTTACTTACTTGAGTCAAACACTTTATGGCATCCACGCTTAGGTCGCGTTAACTTCTAAACATTGCGAAAAATGATAAATTTAGAAGTATTGCTAAAATTTGATTGCATTAACTTCAAATGTCAAATATGTGTGGAATCAAAGTATGATAAGCATCCTTACAAGTCCGTTGAAAGGAATTCAAGTCCTTTAGACTTAATTCACACTGATATTTGCGACATGAAGTCAACACCATCTCGAGGTGGAAAAAAGTATTTTATTACTTTTATTGTCGATAGCACGAGATATTGCTATGTTTATTTACTTAATAGTAAAGATGAAGCAATTGATGCTTTCAAGCAATACAAGAGTGAAGTTGAAACACAACTAAACAAAAAGATCAAAATTATAAGAAGTAATAGGGGTGGCGAATCTGAATCTCCTTTTGAAGAAATATGTTTGGAAAATGGCATTATTCATCAAACAACTGCCCCTTACTCTCCATAATCTAATGGAATTGCGGAGAGAAAGAATCGAACATTGAAAGAAATGACGAATACGTTGTTGATAAGTTCTGGTTTACCACAGAACTTGTAGGGAGAAGCAATATTTACAGCTAACCGAATAATCAACTGTGTACCTCATAGTAAAACAAAGTCCATTCCTTATGAAAAATGTAAAGGAAGGAAGCCCAGCTTGAAATACTTCAAAGTGTGGGGTGTTTAGCTAAGGTACAAGTTTCTAAACCTAAAAGGGTTAAGATAGGTCCAAAAATAGTTGATTGTGTATTTATTGGATATGTAACCAATAGCAAGGCATATCGTTTTCTGGTTCATAAATCAGAAAATCCTGAGATCCACGTTAATATGATAATAGAATCAGATAATGCTGAATTCTTTGAAACTATTTATCCGTATAAAAAGGAAAGTGAATTGACCTACCAAAAGTCAAAACGACCTCGGGAGGAAATAACAGATGTTATGCCTAATGAGAAAAATTTGAGAAGAAGTAAACGTCAACGGACATCTACTTCATTCGGTCCAAATTTTCTGACTTTCCTGATAGAAAATGAGTCTCGTACCTTCAAGGAAGCAATGTCTTCCTCAGAAGCACAATATTTGAAAGAAGCTGTCAATAGTGAAATAGAATCCATATTGAGCAACTATACCTGGGAATTGGTTGATCTTCCTCCAGGTAATAAAACATTGGGTTCTAAATAGATTTTCAAGAAGAAAATGAAAGACGATGGTACTATTTACAAATACAAGGCAAGACTTGTTATCAAAGGATTTAGACAGCGAGAAGGTCTTGACTATTTTGACACATACTCACCTTTAACAAGAATTACATCCATTCGGATGCTAATAGCGTTAGCCGCCTTATATGGTCTTCAAATCCATCAAATGGATGTAAAAACAGCCTTCTTAAATGGTGATCTAGAGGAAGAAATTTACATGAACCAACCTGAATGGTTTGTGGTTACGGGAAAAGAAAAGAAGGTGTGTCGACTTGTTAAGTCCCTTTATGGACTAAAACAAGCACCCAAGCAATGGCATG
>MU773597.1:6883-47921 GCA_026770625.1 Nicotiana glauca
TCGAGCAAGTTCGTATGATGTTTTTGAGTCAGTGTACACATTTGGTTTGGAGCCCCGAGGGCTCGGGTGAGTTTCGGATAGGTAACGGAATGGTTTTGAGCTTAGAAAAATTGCAGAAAATCTGCAGCAGACGTTTCTTCATCGCGTTCGCGTGAAGGCTCCCGTGTTCGCGGAGCCTGGCCTGTTTCTTCTACGCGTTCGCGTAAGGCCTCACGCGTTCGCGTAGGTCAACTGCGAAGCCCCCAATTTTTTCTTCTACGCGTTGGCTACTTGGTCCACGCGAACGCGATGCCCATTCTGTCCAACCCTTCGCGAACGCAACACTGTGTACGCGAACGCGAAGGGCAATTTCGTCCAGTGATTTTAAAAGCCTAAAACAGTAGCTGTTACGGGATTTTCACTCTTTTCTCTCACGAACCCTTGTCTCAAACTCTCCATTGACGAGTCCCAAGCTTCCTCTTATCCATAACTCTTTGGGTAAGTTTTCTTAACATTGTTTCCTCGTTATTTCATCATCATAAATCAAATTCTTAGGCCTAAACATGAGAAAATAGGTAGAAGATTAGAGGATTGGGTAGAGTTAGGGTTTTCAAAGAAATAGTAATTTGGACCTCGTTTTGGGGTCGGATTTAAGAACAATTTATATATTTATACTCGTGGGAGTATGGGTGAATTTATTTTGGTTCGAACCTCGGGTTTTGACCAAGCGGGCCCGGGGTGGGTTTTGCGATTTTTGGGCAGAATGTTAGAAAGACTTTAATTAGGCATTTGGGTTGGATTGTTGAGTATTATTGATGATATTAAATAAATTGTGTATAGATACGATTGAATTGGAGCGAAATTCGAAAGGAAAGGCTTTGCTTGAGGATTGAGTTGGTCGTAAACCTTCAAGGTAAGTGTTTGATCTAACTTTGGCTTGAAGGAATATGATTAGAGTATAATAAATTTCTATTTGCTAAATGATCGAGTGCGGTGTATAGGCGTGGTGACAAGTGTCTGTACACCGGAGTCTAGCATGACCGTGGGTTTTTATTTGTACATGTTTTGAGATAAATTTGGAAATTCACTTAAGTTAAAGTATAATTTGCTACGACTGTGCAGAGTTGAGAATTAAATTGTAAAATACCAATATTGTGAAGCGTTGGCTCGAATGATAAATACTATTGAGTTAAAGTTGAAAGTATTGAAAGAAATTGTGATACATCCCTTGCCGGGATGGTTAAAATTATTGAGTATTACCCTTGCCAGATTGTGAAAGTTATTGTTATTGTTCCCTTGCCGGGACCCAGTTGTTATTGTTGTTACTCCCTTGCCGGAATAGTACTTGTTATTATTCTTCTTGCCCGTTTGGTTGTGACTGGTGTTTGGGTGAGGAAGAGTGATATTGCATGAAGGGTCATTCCATGCTATTTCTGATTTGATTATATTTCCACGATGGGTCATTCCGTGCTACGTTGTGACTAATTATGCACGAAGGTACATTCCGTGCTCTGATTTGATTATATTTGCACGAAGGGTCATTCCGTGCCATGAAATGAGAGTTATGTGAGGAAAAGCACGAAGGGTGATGCCGTGCATTTTTATATGATTGTTTGGGTGAGAATGAGAGTAAAAGCACGAAGGTTGATGCCGTGCAACTATTGAATTTCTTATTCTGTGATAATTATTGTTGTGCCCTATTTATTAATTACACTGATAAACTGTATATTCAATTATACTCCCCACAGCATGTTCCCTCCCTCTTATTTGTTTAGCTTTAGTATTTCTGTTATTTTGGTGTATACATGTATATAGCATTGTATAGGTTGATTAGGTAGTCCTGTCTAGCCTCGTCACTACTTCGCCGGGGTTAGGCCAAGCACTTACCAGCACATGGGGTCTGTTGTGCTGATACTACACTCTGTGCATTTTTTTGTGCACAGATCCAGGAGCAGATTTCGGACAGCTGCAGTAGGATATTTATTCCAGGAGTTATCATCAGCCCGGGGACTCTTCGAGGTAGCCTAGCTGGCCATCGCAGGCCGAAGTCCCTTTCCTTTATTTCAGTTTGTTTTCATTGTTCCGAAACAGACTTATGTATTTTTATTCATTCAGATTGCTTGTAGTATTCTATAGTAGTCCGTGAGCTAGTGACACCAAGTTTTGTGGTAGTGATGTGTTTTTGAAATTCCGCATTTTTATATTATTTTATTAAACTTAAAAGTCTTTCGCATTTATTAATTATTGACAGTATATTTTATTGGTGATGTTGATAGAGAATGTATAATGTTTGGCTGGCCTAGCTCCTTTAGTAGGCGCCATCACGACGCCCGATGGTGGGATAATCCGGGTCGTGACACTTTGGCTCAGTGGCAAATTCCTAATGGAAAGTAAAACTTTCTATCAGACCAAAGGCTTGCTATCGAACCAAAGATTATCCAACCAATCACTAGTATTTTTCCATCCAGTCTTTCAATTTGCATTCTTTATATTTGAACATTGAGGGGGAATATATGTGAGAATACGGCAACCTGACTGCCATGGAAATTGGGACTACTAAACTTGGGAAAAAATATGTCTCATCGGGATCGGGGACTACATAGATAGCTCCATAAAAAAAGTTGTACAAATTAGCCACATGTATTAGCAATTTCTTTTCTTTTAGGAAACAAATGCTTACTTTTGAAGATAGAAGGAATAAAATAAAGCCATTTTATTTTTATCCAAACAATGAATTGACTTTACCATTTGAAAGTTAAATAAGTACTTCAAATGCTAGTGCCGGAATGAACATGAGATGTTCTCTTCAAGAGCACTGTAAATATAAGAGGGCCCTCTATTATGAAACCCTCACAGTAAAGGGTTGGTTTTGGAAGCGTTTATGCCCGGAACCCAAATGCAATTTGGGGAAAATACAGCTGAAGCCTTGCCTAACTTGACATAAAAAATAAACTTTGCGCAATATTTAAACAAAAAGCACTTTTATTTAAATGTGCCAAGTATCAATACAAAAAATACAAAAGGAAAACAACAAAGGAAAAGAAAGCAAAAAAGCTAAACTACGTTGCCACCAGAACTCAAGGGAAGAGAAGTATCTACGCCCTCGAGAGAAGTAGGAAGATCTGCCACCGGTGTAGGATCTTGGCTCTCATCATCACTCTCTTCAAGTTCCTCCTCGGTTCCTGAAGACTCAGAAATAGAACTAGAAGAATTAGTTGCATCACACTGAGCCAGGAGGCATTCTCAGGCGGCCAATTCCAACATTTGGGCCTTCGCAATCTCATTGTCGATATCAATAACGCCTGCTTTGGCCTCTTCCAAGATTTTTCTCTATATGTGGTACATAGAATGTGGCTTTTCAATAATGAGAGAAACCCCTTGGTGCTGAAGTTTTGCTTTAAGCCTATCAACCTCAGTCAAAAGGTCATCCCGCTCGGATCTCATGGCGCTAAGGCTAAGATCGAGATCATGGATTGTGGTTATGTGAACCTTATTGTGATCCATGATCTTCTTATACAAACCTATAAGAAGAATTTACGATCCTTTTGCCACCTATTGAATTTACTATTTTATGGGCACCAATACATATCATCCATCTGTGACCCTTCTCCTCGGCAGCAACAAGAACTTTAACCTTGTAATTCAAGGTTGCCTCCAAGTTATTCACTCGCCCAATGGAGGAAAACTCACATTCGGCAACAACAAGCACGTCATCTTGAACTTTGGATCACTTTGCCTTAGCCTCTTGGAATTGAACATTTAATTGAGTAGCCGGGCATCAAGATTTCTCGCCTCGGAAGCTTTCACTTCTAATACCGAGAGGTGCATAACAAGTTGATTCCTATCGGTCAACAGTTTGTCCTGCTCGAACTTGAGTCCTTCTTTGTCAAGGATCAATTTCTAAAGGCCCTAGGAAGTAAGGAATTTGGTCTGTAAAGCAAATATCGAGATCAAAAACCTTGTTGTAATAGACGAAAAGAAACAAGCAATAAAACGAACAAGTACAATATTGTTATTGCATTGTGCATGGCATTATTTATCATACACTCTTCCAAAAAAGAGTGTATTTTCTTCTTATCTTTCTCTAAAGCCAATGACTTCAAATAATTGGCAAGTACCACCAGCCTGGACAATAGATGGCACTCTGTTGATATATATATATATATATATATATATATATATATAGAGAGAGAGAGAGAGAGAGAGACTCTTCCTCCCATAGAAATCTACAGAAGGGGAGAGTAATTATGCCCCAAATTCCTGTGGTCAGGGGACTAAGGAGAACGGATGTCCTCCACTATGGTGCATGCGGCCAGTGGGGGGAAGGGGATGTAGCAGTTATTGGTGATGATGGTATGGACGGTGTAGAGGGAGATAAAGCTGATGGTGTTGCAGGTTAAGAAGCATCTATGGTAGAGGTTGTGTTGTTTGTTGGTTGCTGACCAACCAAAGGCAGAAGAGGCCCAATACTCGGCCTCATAATACCAGGAGCAACAACTAGGACTGAAAAGGAGAATCATCATTCTCTACTAAGTAAAATTCTCCCTAGAGCACTCAGGCATCATCCTCGGTTAGGGTTCTAAGCTCTTCAACCTAGCATTATATTAATCTAATGAAGGTCGCTATTTCCTTTGTAGGGAAGCCCATTCATCATTTTATTCCCCATCATCGTCAATGACCACAATGGCTACGACTGGCTCGGGCATGATTTTCTTTACTTTTTTATTTTTACCGTCGATCGAGGAGGAATGCTGCTTTTTTGGTTGCTTGTTTTTTGACTGAGGACAACGAGATAAAGCACCTACACTAAAACCAGACCCGAGGGAACAAGTCTGAATGAGAGCCTCTTTCAACAAACTCGCAACCTCTACGGTATCGACCAAAATATCCTCCTTAGGGACGAAAATAGAACCCTGCGGGAGACCAGAATCAAACAAGGAGGTATGGTTAGTAGAATTACTCATGTATAAAGATGGAATAAAGGAAGAGTTTTTTAACTGTGATTCTTGGCCCTCCATCCGTATTTTAGGGCCAATTCCTTCCTCTGGTAGGTCTCTAGCATAGTGATGTCCAGTACCTTCTAGACCCACCAATCAAGGCCTTCAGTCCTTGGTCCACCGAGTTGTTAAAAATAATAAATAAAGAAGGGTTAGCAATAACATAAAAGCAACATATTTTCTTTAATAGTTGAATAATATTTAAACTTTAAACTTAATGAACGAGTCCAGAATTCAGGAAAGATAAAGTTGTGGCCATGATGATATCCCTAGTGGAAATGATGACAAACCACTCCATCAATCCACGGTCATCGTCGTCATCCATTCTACTAAGCAAAACATGGTGGCCATACTTAGTGAAATTTATAACTCCCCCACGGAAGATTTTAGGGGAGTAGAGGTTCATCATATAAGCCATGGTGAGAGGCTCCTTCATTCTTAGGCACAACCATCGTAGACATGCCACCGTTCACCACACCGAATGGCCGACCTGAGCCAAATAAACCTGTAACCGGTGGCACAATTACATGGTCAAGTCCCCTGTTCAAAGAAAATGGACCCAAAGTAAAAGGGTACGTGTAAACGTACTTAAAGCCTTTCTTAGTAAAGGTTACTCGCTCCACCAGGTTGGGAGAAATGATGTTTAGGGCATGTTAGTCGCATTCCTCCTTCACAGTAGAAATACTGGAAGGGCGAATAGAAGAATGGTATTTACCAACAGCCCATGTTCTGGCGTTTAAACTAGGGAACTTCTTTTTAAAGTCCTTGGCAGTATTGAGATGTTTGGGGATGTTGGTGTTCCCCATGGGAGGATCATCATCAACATACATATCTTTGTCTTTGCTCCTCTTCGGGTCCCAACCGAAGAGCATACCAGAGTTCTTGGAAGAGTAGATATAAGAAGTTATAATGATGAGAAAATGATAAGAGTTTTTTAGAAGAAAATCAAAGAGAGATGAAAGTAGAAGGAAGTTAAAAGCAAAGAAATTGAGAGAGTTTATAAAGTTTTTAGAAGTGAAAAAGGTAAATGAGATGTATAAGTAAAGTTCTAGGCGTCAAAAATCGTGGTCATGATTACCTCGATAACTGACAAAAATATTGCTAAATTATGGAGTAACACATGTCTAGGTTATTAAATGCGAGAGGATGTGCGTCTTATCAAGCATCAGAAACTTTTTAAAAGGGTTCAGAAAATTTTCCCTAAGAAAGAAATCTCACCAACTTCCCGGTAATACCAATATCTGCAGCCGGAAAACGGGGGAACTATCTATATAGGGTAAAATCGATTTATATTAAATGTTCGAATGACAGTTTGACACGTAGAATGGGGAGGCAGACAGAATATGAAGCGAGTGAAAACCAAGATCGAGGGCAATAATTTTAGTTGACACCGGGTAGATCTCGAAGGAAACATAAGCAACGGGAGCAAACGAATATTTGTCACCAGATGACATTTAATGAAGAATATTCCTCATTATTAAATACACAGCCGTTGCAGAGAATTTTGGCATTCATGGCCTGCTAATACATATTCATCAATAGCTTCCATTATTAACATTTAAGAGGGGATTGATTTTAGGACCTTGTTCCTTAAGTATAACTATAATTAGTGGCTTCAACAATCATTGTAATACACGAAAATTCTGACAAACTTATGCTACACACTATTCCCAAGCTAAATAATACTTTATTTCCTGTCTAATATTATTCTCATTACTGCCTTCGGAAGCCTTGCTCCTAGAACCAAGTTATCTGGTATTTATCTCGATTTCAACGCAAAGTCTTATATTTTTATTTAATTTATTTATTATTTTTGGATTAAATCAGTTCGATTGTCTATAAATTGCATAACAAATTCAACAATACTGTTTTACGAGTATATACGGATTTTCATAGGGATTTTATAATGTCTTGAGCTTGCTACTGTTTAGATTGAATTTTCTTGTAAAAGAAAGAAAGAGTTTTACAGTAGTTTGACCCCAATATTCTAGGATTATTTACCCAATAACGGTCAAATTATGCAATGCTACTTTAAGGATTAGTAAATTTAAAAAAAGGTACAAGTTATATACACCGAAAGTTATTATGATCAGTATAATTAACTTGTCTTAACAGTTTTGTTTTGCATTTGTTATAGGTTATCAATCGATGTTATGTAATAAGGTTATATGTAATTATCTTTTATATGATCTTATTATGTTAAAAACATTATATCGTCACTATATTAAATTAAACTAACTTATATTGTGATGGAAAGTTTGCTTAAATCGATCAAATTATGTTAAGCGATTAAATAATTTTTACTGCTACAGGGACTCGTTTTATTTGATAAGACTATTTTAGTTTAGAAGAAGGAATTGGCATTTCACTTCAAAGAAAATGCCAACCACCCTGAATTTATTTGTTTGAGGCTACGAGCTGCAGCGAAGAGCAGATCTCTCTCAAAGAAAAGAAGAAATAAAAACAAATGGATCGAAGAATTCTGCAGTGATTGACAATATATATCATCACTGTGTTTTATGATTTGACATCCTTCGATTTGACGTTTGAATTGTCATTTCATCACACCCCCCCCCCCCCAACCCAAGCATATGGAGTCTCTTTCGTCATGTCTATTTCTGATCTGGCCATACTTTTCCCCCAACCTGGGCTTTTTGTGCTTTCTTTTTGCCAAAGAAAAATGGAGGGTAAATTATAAAAGAATAGTTCAAAGAATGACGTGGAAAGAGAAAATGAGAAGTGAAAAATCAAGAACGGGAACTTTTACCCTACTTTTTTGTCCCCCAAACGAGGATTTCTTCGTTCCGGGACAACTTACTCCAACTATTCCTCATATTTTTTCTCAAGCTTTTTTATATTTTCTCTTTCTTTTATATTATATTATTCTTTTTTATTTTTATTTTTATTTTTTAATTTCAATTAAACAAATTTCATCTTTTATTTTTATTAAATTATAATTTGCATAATTAAAAAAATTTCATAAAATTTTAAATAATATAATTTGTAAGCAATTATTATAGATTAACTAATAATTCAAATAAAAGGGAAATCATTGCGATACAAGATTAATTAAATACATATTACATAACGACAACATTCATTCGAAATACTAGATAAATATTCAACTCCAACTCATCATGAATTTATGTTAGATTTATTGCCGATTCGACTCATCGTGAATTTATACGATAAGAACAACAACGAATAATGTATAAAAGAAGTCAAGAATATTCACAGTCACAACCACAACAATCCTCAGCCTCATTCAGTCAATATTATAATAATTTTGGTGTATCTGGAAACGACATAGATCTCTACTAAGTTAATATGCTATTTACCGTAATTTAAATTTTTATATATTTTAATTTAATATATTTTCAATTGTCATGTATTTCCAATTTTAATGAATTTTTATTTAATGTATTTTCAATCTTCACTTTCCAATTTTAGCAACATCTAATATTTTATATTCGCACATTTCAATTTTAGCAACATCTAATATTTTTTTGAGATAATTATAACTTATAATAAATTTAACTTATAATTTTACATAAAAATAATAAATGTACGAAAATTAATTTATCAAAATTATACACCAAAGTTAAGATATAATATTAATATTATAAAAATATT
Source organism: Nicotiana glauca (assembly GCA_026770625.1). Classification (NCBI taxonomy): domain Eukaryota; kingdom Viridiplantae; phylum Streptophyta; class Magnoliopsida; order Solanales; family Solanaceae; genus Nicotiana; species Nicotiana glauca. The sequence goes on from MU773597.1 coordinate 15,493, forward strand.
ACATAAACATAATTAAATGTATATAAAGAGATAAAATAAAAGATTAAATAATATATAATAATAAAAAAATGATGAATAGTAACGGGGGAGATGAATAGTATACCCCATATTTGAGGGAACACTATTCATTCTCCATTTTGGGGACAAAAATGAGGAAAGATTGGAGTAAAATTTCCTCCAAAATTGACCTTATCATGGGGGATGGGGCAAGGTTGGAGATGCCCTTATACCGCATCCAATTTTGCGAGAAGTGAAAAATCAAGAAATAAAGGAAGACCTTCGACACATACCACTAAATATAATGAAGATATACAAAAATTTTCTTACTAAAAATAATTGAGTAAGTTGTGGTGAGGAGAGGCAGATTAGAGTTTGAAATTTGTAAATTCCTACTGCGATATTTAATAAAAATCGAATTACTAGTCTGGATTTCGAAAAGTTCTTACACATTTAGTGAATCTTTAAATACAGATAAAGAGTCTGAACAAAAGTTTATATAGTTCATGCGAACTCATATCTAACACTATGATATACTATTTGGGGGATCATAGGTAAGGGGGAGAGGCGAGCGTGCATGGAGAGGTATAAGGTAGGTAGGAAGGAAGCGAAACTGGCAGTCACAGAGGCTAAGACTGCGGCTTATAGTCGTATGTACGAGGAACTAGGGGAGAAAGGAGGGGAGAATAAGTTATTTAGGTTGGCCAAGCTGAGAGAGAGGAAAGCTCGAGATTTAGACCGAGTGAGATGCATCAAGGACGACGATGGTAGAGTATTGATGGAAGATTCCCAGATTAAGAAGAGATAGCAGACTTACTTTCAAAAACTTCTCAATGAAGTAGGGGATCAGGATATTGTGCTCGGTGAATTGGAGTATTCTGAGAGTCACAGTGACCTTGGGTATTGCAGGCGCATCAATGTTGAGGAGGTCGTGGGAGCTATGAGCAAGATGAGCAGGGGCAAAGTGACCGGGCCAAATGAGATTCCGATAGAATTTTAGAAGTGTGTGGGAAAAACAGGGTTGAAGTGGTTGACTAGGTTGTTGAATGTTATTTTTAAGGCGAATAGGATGCCGGATGAGTGGAGGTGGAGTACGGTGGTCCCACTATATAAGAACAAAGGTGATATCCAGAGTTGTAACAATTACAGGGGTATCAAATTACTGAGCCATACTATGAAAGTATGGGAGAGGCTGGTTGAAGCAAGGTTGAGGATGACGGTGTCTGTTTCCAACAACCAATTTGGTTTCATGCCGGATCGTTCTACTACAGAAGCTATACACCTTGTTAGGAGGTTGGTTGAACAGTACAAAGATAGGAAGAAAGATCTGCACATGGTGTTTATTGACTTAGAAAAAGCGTATGACAAGGTTCCTAGAGAAATTCTCTGGAGAAGCTTGAAGGCAAAAGGTGTATCCGTTCCCTACATCACGGCGATTAAGGACATGTATGATGGGGCAAAGACTAGGGTTAGGACAGTAGGAGGCGATTCTGATGATTTTTCGGTTGTTATGGGGTTACACCAAGGTTCCGCGCTCAGTCCATTCCTATTCACCCTAGCAACGGATGCGTTAACACATCACATTCAAGGGGATGTCCTATGGTGCATGCTATTCGCCGATGACATAGTTCTGATTGATGAATCGCGAACCGGTGTTAACGAGAGGCTGGAGGTTTGGAGACAAACTCTTGAATCTAAGGGTTTCAAGCTTAGCAGGACAAAGACGGAATACATATAGTGTAAGTTCAGCACTGAGCAGAGGGAAGAGGGCATGAATGTGAGGCTTGAATCCCAGGTCATCCCGAGTAGAGACAACTTCAAGTACCTTGGGTCGGTTATCGAGGGGAGAGGGGAGATCGACGAGGATGTTACTCACCGTATCGGGGTAGGATGGATGAAGTGGAGGTTAGCATCTGGAGTATTGTGTAACAAAAGAGTGCCACTGGTACTTAAAGGTAAGTTTTATAAAGTGGTGGTTAGGCCGACCATGATGTATGGGGCTGAGTGTTGGCCGGTTAAGAAATCACATATCCAGAAGATGAAGGTAGCAGAAATGAGGATGTTGAGATGGATGTGCGGGCATAGTAGGATGGATAAGATTAGGAATGATGATATTAGGGAGAAGGTGTGCGTGGCCCCCATCTATGACAAGATGCGGGAAGCAAGGCTCAGGTGGTTCAAGCACGTTCAGAGGAGAAGTCCAGATGCTCCGGTAAGGAGGTGTGAACGATTGGTAGTGGAGGGCTCGATGAGAGGTAGAGGACGACCCAAGAAGTATTGAGGGGAGGTGATTAGGTAGGATATGGCGACGCTTCAGATTTTCGAGGACATGACACTTGATAGGAACATGTGGAAGTCGAGTATTAGGGTTATAGGCTAGGAGGTAGTTGAGTTTTGCCTTATGACATAGCTTTGGGAGACTAGTTTGGTAGGGATACTATTTTGTTTTGGCTATACATCATTCCTCTATTTTCATGTTATTCCTATTTTTCATATATATGTATGTATATATATACTTTCATGTTATTTCAATGGTGTTACTAATATTGTTTTCGTTTGTCTTTTTGTCTTCTTGAGCCAAGGGTCTTCCGGAAACAGTTTCTCTACTCCTTCGGAGTAGGGGTAAGGTCTGTGTACACACTACTCTCCCCAGACCCCACTAGTGAAATTTTACTGGGTTGCTGTTGTTGTTGTTGTACACAAGGTTTTCTTTGATCATATTTTTTAAATAAATTAAAGTATTAACTACTATGATATAAGAAATTCTATATCTAAATTTACACCAAGAATTAGTCAAAATAATTCCTAAAAATTAAATCAAAAGGAGTACTATAGATCATCATTAGTGGTTAGAATATCACATGTCTTTTAATCTTCTTTCTTAGTTAAAAGAAGGGACGTTTATATTAAGTTACTTCATGCAAGTCGTATCATAATATTCGAATGTTAGTATTAAATAGTTCTAAAATAAAAGTTCTTTTACGGACAAAAAGGAAAATTATGCCAAATATTTGATTAATGGATATAAAGATATATATTACCATGTCCGTTCTTGCACACGCTCTTCCTTTCCAAACCTTTAGTATTTGGAAGAGACACATTCCATTTCCAATTAGAAGGTCGGCCATTTTTGATTTGACTTGACACTCTAAGAACAAAATCTGACAATTTAAAATAGGGTTTGACATAAAAGTCATCAACTACTCCTTCACATTAAATTGTTCCAATATTCTTGTCATAAAACTAATCATGATAGTAGTAAATTTAAAAAATGCCTTCAACTTAAATATCTTTTAAGTTTAGCTTTTAGCATTCTATTTGTCACAAGTTCTTGCTGAAATCAGCTAAGCATAAAAGATGACAAGTTGTAAACCAAGTAATCTCCCGCACCAATAAAAAAACAGATTTCATTTCCTATTGGAATTCTGGTTTCATCTTTGACACAATCAGCATTTCCTAATAGGGGGAAAAGAGGTTTAAAAAAAACTTACTGTTATTTTTATATTGGCGGTGAAAAAGAACTAGAATATTAAATTGCTGACATGGCAATTTAATATTAAATTGCACGACGCGTGGAATAATAATATAACGACATGTGGCAATCTTATTTGATAGAGAAAGAAGGTACGAGAAGAAATACCTACGAGAAGGGGCCGGGCCTAACGACTATCTAAGAATGAATAAATAATAAAAAGAAGGAAAGATATATAGATCGAAAGGAAATAAGGAAGGGGATTCGAAACAAATATTATAAGACATTTATAACAATAAATGCATCAGTTATGAGAATTCAAAATAATGAAAAATTAATATCATTAATGCCCATAATTAGCCCAAATTATGGGAGAAAACCGTTACTATTATATGTTCCTATATAAGGACAAAGAATTCTACTTGTAAGGACACATCCTTTCTCAAAATTCTTTACCTAGACTTTGGAATCAATTATTTTCTTAGTTATTCTTGTTATTTTCCTTTGATATCATTGAGAAAGTGAAGCAAAACTTGGTTATCGGTAACCCGTTTTCTTCTAAAATTAGGCTATGACCGAAAGATATATTTTTAGTTAAACAAATTAGTTCCGTTGCCGGAAATCTGATAATGTTTTCACTTTTCAAATTCACTTTTCTGTCAAACAATCATGTCAACTGCCAACGACAACAACCAGCTAAACCAACAGAACCAATGGGAGGGAGGAACTCCAATTCCTTCACTTCAAAATTCTCCTCGATAGGGGGGACACCTCAAAGATCAACGTCACACACCAATGATCAATAAGGGGACGAGCAAACTGCTGATGATGTATAAAAACAACTAATAGCGGAACACGTCAACAATGATCTTCAACCTTTTGTTAACTGATTGCCAACTGTTCCACCAAATCCACCTCCAAACAACAATACAACTATAGAAAATCCATGCTCGGGACTTGCTAATTCGGGAAGTGGAGGAACTCCCAGCGAATCTCGCGATGAAAGGTCAGGTACACTAAATAATTTTAATTTACAAATTTTTGTACTAACTTTGTAGATGAAACTCAAGGAGAAGAATGATCGCATAGAACAACTACCTGGTGTGCCACCCGTGATTAAAGGAGTAGATATTGACAAATATTCACAATAGCCCTGGAAGCAAAGTGCAGCTCCCTTGCTGATTCCAAAGAAGTTTAAAATGCCCGATATTCCGAAGTATGATGGAACGACTGACCCACGAGATCATGTAACTGCGTTCACAACTGGCGTGAAAGGCAATGATTTAACCAAGCAAGAAATTGATTCAGTGCTGGTCAAACAATTTGATGAAACACTTACGAAAGGAGCACTAACATGGTATTCTCTTTTACCAAAAAATTATATTATTTCTTGATCTTGCAGATTCATTTATAAAAGCATATTTGGGAGCTCAAAAAGTTGAGAAGGGGATGGAAGACATCTTCAAAATAAAACAAGGAGATACGGAGCTACTTAGGGAATTTGCGGATATATTTCAACGCGAAACAATGATGTTACCTCGCGTACCTGATAATTAGGCGGTCATGGCGTTTGCAAGTAACTTAAATAAAAAAAGATTAGAAACCACGAAGAGACTCAAGGAAAGTTTACGAGAATTCCCCGTTATACCTTGGAATGATGTGTGCAAAAGATATATTACGAAGCAGCGGATAGAAGAGGACACTATCACTCGGTCAAGGGGTGATGAAAGAACAAGTTTGAGGCGACCAGAAATCGAGAAAAGGTTCGGTAAGAACAGGTATGAACCTTACATGGGATCGACAGGACGGTATTCACGCTCTAAACAAGAAAATCTAATGTATGGTTCTAGATCAAGAGAGAGAGACGCGAGTTCATCATCCAAGTTCGGGAAAGAGCAATATGTGCGAGACAACGATGTTAATACAAAGGCAAAGATTGGTGATTATAGTTTTAATATTAGCACTTCTGAATTGGTAGTTGTTTTAAGAAGTATGGGAGATAAGGTGTGGTGGCCAAACGAAATGAGATCGTACACTAGCAGAAAAACTCTAGATTTCTGCTGCGAGTTTGATAACGACCACGGTCATAAAACAACAGATGAAAGATTGCTACAAGGTGAAATAGAGCATTTGTTAAAACAAGGTTATTTAACTGACTTGTTCAGTGAGAAGGGTAAGCAAACGTATATGAATAATAGAAAATAGCCTCCAAAACTTCCATCCCCAAAAATGATGGTTAATTTGATAAGAGGAGGTGAGGAGGTTAACAGTGTAACATATACGGCTTAAAAAAAAGACATCAAAAATCATAGTTACCTATGGAAAGCGAGTTTGCCAAGTTTTGGAATAAGATAGTGTAATGTTTGATGATGCAAATGCAGATGGCGTGATGATCCCTCACAATGATGTGCTAGTAACATCTTTACTTGTACGTGACACTAATGTGAAACAAGTTTTGATTGATCCAGGTAGCTCCATAAATATCATTCTTCTAAGGGTGGTAAACGAGATGCAAGCTAATGACAAAATGGTGCCCAAAACACGTACCTTATCTGGATTCGACAATTCCAGCATTGTTACAAAAAGGGAAATAGTGAGAACCACATTTGCAGAAGGAATGTCAAAGATACAAAATTCCAAGTGATAGATATGGACATGGCATATAATATGATTCTGGGTAGGCCATGGATTCCTGATATGGATGTTGTTCCTTATATTTTGCATCAAGTTATTAAGTTTCCTTCACAATAGGAAATTAGACAAATCTCTGGAGATCAGTAGGCTTCTAAAAGTATCAATTCAGTGGCGGATTCGAGCATAATGAATGATGGTGCATATAAAAAATTAGTAACTACAGAATTCAGTTGAGGACAAGGCAGCGCAACCCTCAACTGAAGGTGGACAAAAGGATGTAGATTCAAGGCTTGATGTCATTCAAGAGCTAGAAGAAAATGAAAACATCAAAATAATAATAGAAGAACTTGAGGCTATCACACTTTCCGAGTAGTGTCCAGATAGAAAATTTTATGGAATGAAGCTAAGCCTAGAAATGAAAGGTAAACTTGTCAAATTTTTACAAGCTAACGCAGATTGCTTTGCTTTGTCACCTTCAGATATGACAGGTATACCACCGGAGGTGATGACCCACAAGCTAAATGTAGATCCATCTTATCCACCTGTCAAACAGAAGAAAAGGAAGCAAGGATCCTTCAAAAATTAGGTGATCCAGGATGAGGTAAAAAAAATTTTAAAAATTGGATCCATGTGGGAGATAAAATATCCTAATTGGTTAGCTAATACTGTAGTAGTACCAAAAAAGAATGGAAAATATCGAGTTTGTGTTGATTATACTAACTTAAATAAAGCTTGTCCTAAATACTCATTTCCTTTATTGCATATAGATCAAATAATTGATTCTACTACAGGACATGAGTTGCTGAGTTTTTTAGATACCTATTCAGGACATAATCAGATAAAAATGGTTCCTTTAGATGAGGAAAAAACTTCCTTTATCACAAACAAGGGGACTTACTATTATAAAGTCATGCCTTTAGGGCTAAAGAATGCTGGAGCCACATACCAAAGATTAGTAACAAAAATGTTTCAAGAACACCTGGAAAACTATTGAAGTCTACATTGATGAAATGCTAGTCAAGTCAGCACAGGTGGGAGATCATATCCAACATTTGTCATATACTTTTCAGATTCACCCAAATTCAATATGAAGTTAAATCTTGAAAAATGTGCCTTTAGCGTAGCTTCAGGGAAGTTTTTAGGTTTCCTTGTTTCTAACCGATGTATAGAAGTAAACCCTGCACAGATCAAAGCCATTGAAGAAATACCAGGCATACTCACGAGCAAAACGGAGGTGCAGTGGTTGACAGGTAGAATAGCAGCTTTGGGAAGATTTATTTCTAAATCTTCGGAGAAAAGTTTTAAGCTCTGTGCAGTGTTGAAAAAGCAAAAAAAAATTGAGTTGACTGGTAAATGTCAACAAGCACTCAAAAATCTAAAAGCATACTTGTCAACTCCACCGTTATTGGCTAAACTAAAGGATGGTGAAAGGCTAAATGGCGGTAAATGCAGTATTAGTACGTGAAGATAAAGGTAAACAATCTTCAATCTATTATGTTAGCATATCTTTACTGGATGCTGAAACTCGATATCATCACTTAGAAAAACTTGCTTTAGCACTAATTATGGCATCTAGAAAGTTGAGACCTGACTTTCATTATCACCATATCTCTGTAGTGACCGCTTAACTCTTGAGGAATATATTGCATAAGCAAGAACTGTCAGGTAGGTTAGCCAAATGTCCATAGAACTTAGTGAATACAATATTGTGTACCTACCAGGAACTGCGATAGAATCACAGGTTTTAGCAGATTTTGTGGCAGACTTCATCCCAGGGATGGTTCCTGAAGCAGAAAAGGAATTACTTGTATTCACCGAATCTAATCCAGGTACTTGGAACTTATTTATTGATGGATCCTCAAATGTTAAAAGAGCAGATTTAGGCATTGTTCTAATCCCACTTTCAGGAGAAACTATAAGGCGTGCAATAAAGTGCCATCCCATTACTAACAATGAAGCAAAATACGAAGCTGTAATTGCAAGTCTGGAATTGGCATGAGAACTCGGAATAGAGCAGGTAATAATCAAAAGTGACTCGCAATTTGTAGTTAATAAAATGCATGGAATTTATATAGCTTGAGAGGCAAAGATGCAGCAATATTTGGAAAAGGCATGAGAATTAATCAGACAATTCCAATAGTAGAAAATCGTGCAAATAGCCAGGGAGGAAAATGCAAAAGCAGATGCGTTGGCTAATTTTGCATATGTTGCAGAAGTAACAAATGAAGAAAATGCTACCGTAATAAATTTGTTTCATTCAGCACTCGATCAAGATAGAAATGAGGTAAATTTCAATAATTTAACTTGGGATTGGAGAAACGAGTTCGTTAATTTCCTAAAGTATGGGATTTTACCTGAAGACAAAAGGCTTAAGCCACTTTGACGAAAAGCTGGCTGTTATTGTTTGGTTCGTGGTAACCTGTATCGAAAGATGTTCGGAGGGCCTTTAGCAAGATGTCTCGGACTTTCTCAAACATAATATGTGATAAGAGAAGTACATGAGGGACACTGTAAAAATCATGCAGGAGGAAGATCCTTGGTAAAAACTTTAATTAGAGCAAGATATTATTGGCCAAAAATGGAAGAAGATGCAGAAACTTTTGTGGCCAAGTGTGATAAATGCCAACGTAATGACAACAAAATCCATCGCCCAACGGAGCTATTACATCTGATTATTTCACCATGGCCTTTTATGAAATATGGGATGGATATCGTGGGTCCACTACCACAAGCCAAAGGAAAAGTACAATTTTTATTAGTATTAGCAAATTATTTTATCAAGTAGATAGAAGCAAGTGCCTTCAAAATAGGTGCGGTAGAAAGAAGTCAGGGACTTTATTTGGCAAAAAATCATATGCCGGCTCAGAGTTCCAAAAAAAATCATATGTGATAATGGCCCATAGTTCATTGGTGCGAAAATAACAGAATTCTTTTAGAGTTGGCAGATTAAAAGGATAACTTCAACACCCTACCATCTTGTGGCTAATGGACAAGCCGAATCAAGAAACAAAGTTATTATTAATAACTTGAAGAAAAGATTAGAGGAGTCAAAAGGTAAGTGGCCATAAGAGTTACTAGGAGTCTTATGGGCTTATCGAACGACAACAAAGACAGGTACGGGAGAGAATCAATTCTCACTTATATATGGTGCTAAAGCCTTAGTTTCAGTTAAAATAGGTGAACCAAGTACAAATATACTAAATCAACTGAAAAATCAAATGAGGAAGAGATGCGAATAAATCTAGATTTACTTGAAGAAAGGAGAGAAGCGGCTCTAGTAAGTATGGCAACGCAGAAAAAACTTATTGAATGATACTACAATCGGAAAGATCATCTTAGATACTTCAAGATTGGGAACTTCATCCTCAAAAAGGTTTTTCAATAGACAAAAAGCGGTCAATGTAGGAAAGTTGTGTCCAAAATGGGAAGGACCCTACAGTACTCGAGGAATTGCTGTTAGAAACAACGGAAGGCAAAGTACTCCCATCAAATTAGAATGTTTTTCAATTAAAGAAGTACTACTTCTAAGCAAAGGAAGAACCCCGGGTTGGGTATTCTTCAATTATGGTTTTGTTTTGTTCTTTTTCAATTATACTAATCGTTTTAGATGATAGGGAAAAATCTAACCCTTGCCAAATTATGATATTAGACCCGAAAGACACGAGGAATATGTATTATTCCCGATCTAGGTTACAACCTGTCACGATCCAAAGCGATGGGTCATGACGGGCACCCGGTACCTTACTCAACTGAGTACCAACATAACGTATCTTTATATTATTTTATCATAGTTAAATGAACCGAAGTAAAGTATGAGGGAATATAAACTTATACATATGAAGTACGGGCATATAAGACCGGCACGATTTATTTTTTTGTATACTCGAAATATAGGCCGATAAGGCCATACAAGTATACGCATACCTAAAATACATCTACAAGCCTCTAAGAATACATAACATCATAAAGGTCGGGACATGGTCCCTCCATACCAATCAATACATATATGAATCATAGTGACCAAATAAGTAACTCCGGAGCAAATGGAGAGCACCAACACCTTCCGCTAAGCTGATAGCTTACTTGGAGTACTCTTTACCTGTCTATTAGGACCTGCGGGCATGAAACACAACATCCGGGGCAAAAGGTACGTCGGTACATATAATGTACCGAGAATGCAAGGAATGAAAATCAGTAACTAGTAGGCATAAGAGAAACATAAAGTAAAAGACTCAACATGTATATCTGAATAACTCTGTGGATCATTTAATATTATAATATCGTGCATATGCGTACAAATATCATACCATGTGTGGGTATGTGCGTTCATAACATCATCAAACCTCTAAGGGCATCCCATCATATTATCTTGGCCACTGTGGGCAAATCATCAACGTATAGCAGCTGATCAGGTGATGGTGCGTATATAACGCTGTAACATTTTCCCATATCTCATATAAACATAATATATATATATACACACATATATAACACCATCTGGTCATGGTTCAATGTACATGTATAAATGCATGAGATGCATAAGAAATGCGTTAATAAGATTTTATTGCCATAAAAAATTAATATGCCTTTCGGGTAGACTTGATCAAACATATATTTTTCTGAGACCAATGAATAGAAGATATAATAATAGTTCACATAGGGAATCAATAATATAGACATCTCTAATATTTCTATATATAAAGTCATGTACGGAAATTGTACATTTGCTCGTTTATTTGTGTCGTATGGAGCATGCCAAAAAAAAGAAGGGATAGCCTTAACATACCTGAGTCGATTCTCTTGACAATCCCTCTAACACACGTCTATTGCAAAAAATGTGTAACGGTGGATCGAAGTAGGGAAATATATGTATGATATTCTTGAGAAAAATTACACTGTATTCCTTAAAATTACAAAATCTCACATTATATTGTATTATAAAATTTGAAGTAAGAAATAGAGCTCTTCCCGTAGCAATTTCCTCATGTACAATGTTTATGAGAATATCTTAAAATGCTTAGCTTCTCTAACAATAATGTAATGAAATTTCTATAATTAGTTGGTCTTTTTATGGGCCCCACATGTTAGATGATTAAGCCACCTAGTCCTCTAAATATGCCACCTATATTTGAACTTTAAGAGTTAAATTTTATGATATTATATGCTGCCACGCTAAGGATTCCTTGGTATTATCCAAGGTTCTTAATTAATCATCCACTACTCTTAGCTAGCGTTTGGCCATAGATCCCAAATTTATTTTGAAAAATCTGATTTGGTGAAGTTTGGTTTGAAGATGAAAATGTGTTTGGACATACGTTTTCAAAACGTATTTTCCAATTTATCTTGAAAAAATATATATATAATTCCCAAGTTTTGGAATTTTGGCCCAAATTCAGCTCAATAGCTGATTTTGAAATTTAAAAATTTTAAGTTGGAATTTGGCCAAAATATGAGCAAAATTTATGGCAAACATGAGTTTTGAAAATAAATCTCAAATTTATTTTGACAAAACTTATGGCCAAACGGGGCCTTAATTAACTTGTATGTTTCCCCCATTAACCAATTATCCACATAATTAAGAATTATATCAAATTACTTAATATACTTATTACTTTTAACATACCTTATACACCTTACTATCATGGTCATGTAGTACCTTATATGGTACTAGTCCATAAGTACATGGTATTTTAGCTCGGGCCATATTTTATTCCAAAATGTCAAACTTTGACGAAATTTATTTTCTTCGATTTGCTTACCCTCTCAACTTCATGAATTTACTCATCTCTTGTTTGATATAGCATAATGCTTATAATCTCAAAATAATTCCATTCTTGAACTTATGTTGATTAACTTACGACGAGACTTTAACGTACCAAAATGCGGGACATAACATCTCATTTTCGATCTTATACCAATTTACTTGTAGCGTACTTCCACGCATGAAAACATGGGGTTTGACATCATTCCCCCTTTGGAACATTCGTCCTCGAATGTTGATTGATGAACTTATCATTCTCATAATCCATAGCTCTTGCGAATACTTTAGTATTCCTCTTTCCATCTAGGGAACTGTTATGTGAATGAGTCCCAAAGGTCAGGGAATTCTCCCCTTTAAGCCTCTTTCTTATCCCATGACTTGTAATCGGAATCCTTCTAATCTCACAACTCTCGCTACCTTCTATCATGCAGCCTTTACGACTCTAACTTTGTATGTGCGCCTATGCGACTCTTCTCTTCTCTTTCCTCCAGCTTTTAGTCAATCTCTAGGCTTCACTTTGTGAACATATACAAAATTATGTCAAGTTGTCCCTCTGGGCGTCATTAGTTTTACTACATCTAAGTAATCCATAATATACTATAATTCTTACTTCAATTTATCACTAATGAGGTCTGCTACTGAACTCCAGGTTACTCTTGTTGCTTATCATATACGCATAAAGCTAAATCCTTTAACGCTTCTTCATTACTGCTTATCTTAAGACTGATGGCCCAATCTCATATCATACTTTGTAACTTTTACCCATCCATTGTTGATTCACTTCAATGTTATTCTACAATCTATCATTTGAAGACTTGAAATTTCTTACGTAATACATTGCCGCTAGGGACCATGTCTCATCGGGGGCATCTGGAATAGTTAGACTGATCTACTTAGAGGCGATACTATACTTCCATAACTGTATTTTATAGCATCCTAATGCGATTCACCTAAGTGGTTATTTTAATTCCGTAGAATTCATAAAATCCTCTTCAAATCATTACTCAATCGAAGGTCCAAACGTCACAATTACACCTTTATTCTACTACCGATGCAACATTCTATCTCTTGTAAATGCTACTAGTCTTAGACTCCTTCGAGTTTATTCAGGCTATACTGAGCTTTCTATAACTTAGAGAAACCATCAGCTTCCTTTTTTTTCACGGGCTTAATCCCGAGGACTCATCCATTTTTGTGACCTTCTCACTTTCCCTTTTCTTATCCTTTCTCATGTCTTTCTAAAACCTTGTCGTTCTATCATACTTTAGATTGCGACCGATTTCCTTATGCTTTTATGGAACATCAAGCGAGACATCATAGCATCTTTAACTCTTCTTTTACTCTCTCAACTAGATCCCTCGGTGCCTAGAAACCATAGGCTTGAAGACATGCCACTAATGATACCAATATCCTCCTTGGATACAGAATCCCAACGCTTTTAGCCCTCTACCTGAAGTATGAATTATTCACAACCTGCTGCATTTGAGTATCTTGTACGTTGCTTACCTTTACCTTATTTACCTTAAAATTTTGCATCACATCTTTTAGCTCTTTCATGACCTCCCTTCCACATAAGTATAATTCATACCCACAACCCGAAGCTCTATTATAATACTTGCACCTCTAATGCATACACAATTCGTGGGAGCTTCATATTAACTTCTCACAAGGCTGGTATTCTTCTAATTGGCTTTACCGTAGAGCCATCATAGAATATGGCTACAGTAATATCTCTCTTGTACCTGTGATATCTAAGAGTAATCCTGCAATGTTCTCAATCATGAGGTCTATAATTTTCTAGATCGAATAATTAGATTCCCGATTTACTTAGTTGATGTAACTCTTTAGTTTCCTCTTCCCTCTGACTAACCTTTATGTAGGCTTAAGCTATCTTTCAATATACGGCTCATGGTATTAGTTATTACTTTATACTTTCATGGACGCAATGGAATATTTATGATACAATCTTCCAACAATTCAATCCTTTGTCTATGACGTGGAATCAATTATTTCTTTTATACAGGAGTCTTCTACGACTATATGATTGTCAACATATATGATGCACTGATAATACTCCAAACTCTTAAGTGTGTTCATAACGTAACTAACTTTGGATCATTGATCGAATAGTTCCTTTCATTCCTTCTCAACTTTCTTTTTCCTGGTCTTCCGCCTCTTTATTGCGTGCATACTTAGCTTATCTTAGTTCTCATGCATGCCAGAATTTTTGTGCAACTCATATGATCTCGAATATTACATTTGACTTTACTTCTTATTTGTTAGCTACGGTAGGTGCCACTTTTTTTATAGCGTGCATACAATATTGTAGTGAGACTATTTTTACATGACCATTTTTTTCTCCTTCGAGGTACCATGTTTAGGTTGAAGCCTGCTTCCTTATTTCCTCAGTTAGTCTTTTGTTATAGTACTTAGGGAAGACCTTCTAATTCTTGTAAAGTTGTGAGCTTATTACGTTGCATACCTGATGGAATTCTTGATGTTCGTACTCACCTAAAATTATCTGTAGTTACCTCCACGCCGTTGTGCTTGTAGGGTTGCTTCTAAACTGATATTTTGACTGTCTTCACGGTGACACTTTTTTTTTATTTTCCTAACACTCATACGGTACCTTTTTAACTACCCCAATTCCTATCCGAATAGATCTCAAGTATCACAATGTTGTAACTGTGAGGCTGAATTCACTATATTGGGTTTTACTATGTTTATCTCGCACGATCTACTGACTTATCTGCAAACTCTTGTTTAGCCATAACTAGGACCTTCCCGAATCAACTACTAATTACTCGTTGGCCCATTCTCATATCAATGTTACACATAATCTTTCTTGGGTTATTTTCTTTGTCTTAACTTACATCTCGTACTGGCTCTTTATTTAACAAAAATATCTCGGGCAGGAATCCTTACTTCCTTTCCTTGACGACACGTTTGCATAATGTTCTGGAATTGTAGCATACCTATAGGATTTGAATAAATATAGTCTCATCACTTTTCTCATTTTTATTCTTCCTTTACCATTCCATAGTTACTAGAACCACTTAATTCTGACTTAATGCCACATCACTCTATATTCCACAATTTGGTGGATTACTAAGATTTAGTTCTACGGCGATCTATTTATAGATATTTTACCTCTTGATCTTTGACGTCTTTTCACATTATCAATGGCCCTTACTCGCCTTGCGGTAATTCTTTTGTACCAAGGATAACAAAAATTCTTTATTCGCGAGGGTGACACTTAGTGTCATTGATACATACAGTCCCTTAAGCTTAACTTTGTACACATTGCGTTCTTTAGGGAGGCATCTTCTTGAATGACCATTCTCTAAATTTCTTATGAATCTTCTTCTGTTGTCCATTCTACTATCGCCGGAACGCAATTTGAAATTCTCATGATGCCGACCATTATCAAATCACTCAGTACCTAATTCATGATTAGTTTATCTTATTCACCAGTCCGTACTAATTTCTATTACTCTGGTTCTAGCTTTTCCTTCTGGTGATCATGCTAGCGTCACAAACTTATTTCACGAAATAAGGATACGACTTTATGGCCTATACTCTCTTTCGTTGTCTCAAGGCCTGACACCTCTCATATTTTCCTTCATTTGACTATAGGTACTATCCTGGAAATAGCCTATCTACCCCTTGGGTAGGGGTAAGGTCTGCGTACATATTACCCTCCCCAGACCCCACTTGTGGGAATATACTAGGCTATTGTTGTTGTTGTTGTTGTTTTTGACTATAGACACTATAATATTTTCATTTTCTTTCTACCATTATCATCCATGTATCACATCTTACTCATAATGCTTCATTAACTCTCTTCTTATTTCCCTGTTAACATCTCTGTCTATCACTTTATTCTGAAAATTCCAATAAGATATTCTTTTGCTTTTTGCTCCCCTTGCTCCATCTACTGGCTCTTCGGGTTGCCTAACATTTTTCGGAACGGGAGCCATACTAAGGTAATATTTATTCCTTCCAGGCTTCTAATGCCTATCTTTTGTTGTACTCATATCTAGTTGTACTATTTTAGAGTGCACCATCTTGGTATCTCACAAGGAGTTCTATTAGCACATTTGGGTTACCCTAACCCCACCTGGATCCTAATATCCTTTCATTCTCTTAACTATGCATGTTAGCCCCCATAGGGCAGAACTCAAATGGGTATGACCAATTGTGCATACGTCTATATTGTTGAAGGTAAGTCAAAATGCTTATATCTCTCTCTCTTCTTACATTGTAGATAATGTTAATCTCTACTAACGAGTTGCCTCGTACCCTTCTTCGCCTTGATTTCTTTACTTGTTGAAACTTGTACCTTCTGGTTTTCTCGTTGCTTTTCACCATATTGGTGGATAGATATTCATGCCTTAGGACTCCTTAACCAGAGGCTTGTGCATCTTGGTACACACATGATCTGCTAAAGACCTTACATTTACTCATCATAAGCATCACACAAAATTGAGTTCCTCTTACTCAATTCTTCCATAGCCGCATTCCATCTCTAACCAATTAGAGGTATCTTCATATTACGAATAAAATAGAAGCTAGGAGTTTGAATTCTTATAAGTGAGCTCTACCACAAGATCTAGAATAAGAAGAAAGAGTGACAATCTTAAATGCCATGTAGCCTCCTGCTTATAAGTGTGGTGCACGACACAACCATATACAAGACTCTACTAAACACGGCTTATAGACATCCCAAGGAAAGAACTGCTCTGACACCACTTTTGTCACGACCCAAACCGTTGGGCCACGATAGGAACCCGGTACCTTACTCAACTGAGTACCAACATAACGTATCTCTTATATCATTTTATCATAGTTAAATGGATCGGAGTAAAGTATGAGGGAATATAAACTTATACATATGAAGTACGAGCCTATAAGGCCGTCATGATTGATTTTTCTTTTTTATACTCGAAACATAGGCCGACAAGGCCATACAAATATTCGTATACTGGGAATCTGCCTATAAGCCTCTAAGAATATATAATAACATAAAGGTCGGAATAGGGTCACGCCATACCAATCAATAAATGTACTAATTATACTGACCAAAGAAGCAACTCCGGAGCAAATGGAGTGTACCAACACCTTCGGCTGAGCGGATAGCATACTTGGAGGACTCTTGACCTGTCTATCAGAACTTACGGCCATGAAATGCAGCATCCCCAGGCAAAAGGGACGTCAATACAAATAATCTACCAAGTATGTAAGGAATGAAAATCAGTAACTAGTAGACATTAGAGAAACATAGAGTAAAAGACTCAACATGTATATCTGAATAACTCTGTGAATCATTTAATATTATAATGTCGTGCATATGCATATAAATATCATACCATGCAAGGGTATGTGCATTCATAACATCATCAAGCCTCTGAGGGCATCCCATCATATCATCAAGGCCACTGTGAGAAAATCATCAACGTATACCAGCTGATCAGGTGGTGGTGCGTCTATAACGTCGTAACCTTTCCTATATCCCATATAAATATAATATACATATATACACGTATATAACGCCATTTGGTCATCGGTCAATGTAAATGTATAGATGTATGAGATGCATAAGAAATGCGTTAATAAGATTTTCTCGGATTGCCATAAAAAAATCAATATGCCTTTCGGGTAAATTTTATCAAATACATATTTTTTTAAGACCCATGAACAGAAGATATAGTAATAGTTCACATGGGGAATCAAGAATATAGACATCTCTAATATTTCTATGAATAAAGTCGTGTATCGGAAATTGTGCATTTGCTTATTTCATTTGTGTTGTATGGAGCATGCCAAAAGAAAGAAGGGATAGCCTTAACATACCTGAGCCGATTCTCTTAATAATCCCTCTAAAATCCATCTATTGTGAAAAATGTGTAACGGTAGATCGAACTAGGCAAATATTTTTATGATATTCTTGAGAAAGATTGCACCGTACTCCTTAAAATTGCAAAATCTCGCACTATATTGTATTATAGAATTTGAAGTGAGCTATGGAGCTCCACCCGTAGCAATTCCCTCATGTCAATTGTTGATGAGAATATCTTAAAATGCTTAGCTTCTCCAACAATGATGTAATGAAATTTTTATAATTAGTTGGTCTTTTTGTGGGCCCCACATGCTAGATGATTAAGCCATCTACTCCTTTAAATATGCCTGTCATGACCCCAGTTCGCCTTCCGTGAATTGTTATGACGGTAACTAGTCTATTCGACTAGGTAAGCCTAACAAGTGCGGAAAAATAAACTAAACTAGCAGAAGGAATAATCAAACCAAAATAACTGAATGGAAACAACAGTTATAATGCCACTTGGCATATACAATACAACATTCTCAAATAAAGTACGCTATCCCAAAACTTGAAATCTCATGAAACCACAAGCCTTTGAATATCTAATAGTGTCAAACTCCAGATTGTCTAACAAAGCGATGGAATATAGAAGGGCTAATACTTAAAAGCGAGAATAGAAAGAGACTCCTCGGTCTGCGGCTGCGGAAGATATACCTTGAAGTCTCTACATAAGCGCCTCGCCTCAAGGATGATAAGACTGAGCGAAAGTACCTGAATTTGCACATGAAAAACATGCGTAGAAGGGGCACGAGTACACCACATCGGTGCTCAGTAAGTGCCAAGCCTAACTTCGATCGGGTGATGAGGAAGGACAGGGCCCCACTGAGGTTAAATAAAATATAAGGGTTAATAGTGTGAAATAAAATAGTATCAATAAGTGAAACAGTAAGAAATAACATAGAATTGAAAGAACAACAACAACTAGAACAGAGACAAACAAACCACGGAAAGAAATATAGTTCAACACAGAGATAACAACCGGGGCACCTTTTAGGATACTGTCCTGTAGTCCCAATTACAACTATTCAGTAGATCTCCTAGGATACCGTCCCTTAGTCCATCTTATATATGTCCGAAGGATCTTCCGGGATCCCGTCCCATAGTCCAACTATCAATGCGCTGGGGGATCTACCAGAATCCTGATCCATAATCCCCAAATATAAATACCTAGTACTGGGGGAATCTATCAGGTGCATTCCCCTAGATCCTTATAACTGTGCAGGGGGATCTGCCGGGAATCTAACCCGTAGTCCCAAAGTAAATGTGCAGGGGAATCTACCGGAAATCTAACCCGTAGTCCCAAAGTAAACAGATAAGGGGGAGCAACCGAAATCCCACATCCGTAGTCCCAAAGTAAATACACAGCAGCAGCAAGAAAATATTCAGAGCAGGGAAATTTCATATTAAGAAATAAAATAATTCTAGCCTAGCACATTGCACAAAGTACAGGTAAACAGATTGAACAATTAAAGAAATTAAATCACTTAGACATGCTTTCCTAAGCTAGCGACAGGCTTAATAGTACAAGTAATAAAAGCAGGAGAAGAAACCAGATTTCCAACAACTTGTACAAGTACGCACTCGTCACCTCATGTACAATTCATTTCAGTTAGCAAATGTATCAAACCTAAGAGGAAGGTCCCCTACACAAGGTTAGACAATCCACTTACCTCGAACTCGCTCAAAATCAACCTGACACCACATCTTTGCCACGAGTACTCGAATCTAAATGGCTCAAATCTATTCAATTCAATTGGATAATGTAAATAATATTTCAAGTAACTGATTCTACAATAAAACTCTGAGCTAATACGCAAAAATATGTAAAATGACAAAAACGCCCCTCAGCCCACGTCTCGAAATCGGGTAAAATTTATATTTTCAGAAATCTCGTACTCTCACGAGTCCAACCATACCAAAATATCCAAATACGATGTCAAATCCCCAATCAGAACTCAATTCCTTTGTCTAAGAACTTTTCCCGATTTTCCTACAATTTCAGAAATTAGAGGATGAATTCATGTTTAGATTATTGGGTTACAAGCAAAAAGGAGCTAGGAATCGTTAACCTATTGATATCGCTGAAAATCCCTCAAATTCTTGCTCAAATCCGAGCTCCCAAGCTTAAGTTTTCTAAAAAATGGCTAAACCCTTGTTTTGAAATATTATATTCTGCCCAGTTTTTCCCTTAATCGCGATCGCAGAAGGCCAATCGCGATTGCGAAGAACAAAAATCACGCGCTTCATATTTACTCTATGCGAACGCGGAACCCCGTCTGTGAACGCGATGCTCTATCTCCCTCAAATACGCAATCGCGGCTGACTCCACGCGACCGCGTAGAGAAACAATTTCAAACCTCTACCGACTTATTTCTTCTATGCGAATGCGGCCTAGTCCACGCGTTCGCGATTCAAACTTCCTCATAGCTACGCGTTCGCATCCCCTTTCACGCGAATGCAAAAGGTAAAATTCCATCAGTCTTGCCTAAGCCTTCGCGATCGCGATACTCTCCATGCGATCGCGATGAAGAAAAAAACCTGCAACATATACCAACAAAAATCTGATGCCTTTCCAAGTCCAAAAACGATCTGTTGAGCATCTGAAACACACCCGAGGCCCCCAGGACCTCAACCAAACCTGCCAACTAATCCTAAAACATCATTCAAAATTGTTCCAACCGTCGAAATGCTCAAAACAACATCAAAACACCTAGTTTTCATCGGATTAAAGCTTAGGAATTCCAAAAACTCTAAAAACACATTTTCGATCAAAAAGTCTATCATACTTCGTCCGAATGACCCAAAATTTTGCACACGCGACACATTAAACACTACGAAGCTGCTTCAACTTTCAGAATTCTATTCCGACCCTCGGATCAAAATCTCACTATCGAATCGAGAACTTCAAAAATTTGACTTTCGGCATTTCAAGCCTAAATTAGCTACGGACCTCCAAAACACAATCCGAACACACTCCTAATTCTGAAATCACCCAAAGAAGCTAACGAAACTATCGGATTTCCCTTCCGACGTCGTCTTTACAATGTTCCGACTACAGTCAACTTTCCAACACTTAAGCTCTCACTTAGGGACTAAGTGTCCCAAAACTCCCTGTAACTCAGAACCGAAGATCACGAAAAATCAAAATAGCTGAAATAAACTGGAGAAAAGTAGTTAATAGGGAAACGAGGCATTAATTCTTAAGACAACCGGCCGGATCATCATAATGCCACCTATATTTGAACTTTAAGAGTCAAATTTTATGACATTATATGCTGCCACGTTAAGGATTCCTTGGTCTTATCTAAGGTTCTTAATTAATCATCCACTAACTCTTAATTAACTTGTTAGTTTCTCCCATTAATTAATTATCCACATGATTAAGAATTATCTCAAATTACTTAATATACTACTCACTTTTGACATACCGTATACACCTTACTATCATGGTCATGTGGTACCTTGTATGGTACTAGTCCATAAGTACATGGTATTTTAGCTCGGGTCGTATTTTATCCAAAATGTCAAACTTTGACGAAATTTATTTTCTTCGATTTGCTTACCCTCTCAACTTCACGAATTTACTCATCACTTGTTTGATATAACATAATTCTTATAATCTCAAAATAATCACATTCCTGAAATTACATTGATTAACTTACGACAAGACTTTAACGTACAAAAATGCAGGACATAACATCTCATTTCCGATATTATATTAATTTACTTGTGGCGTACTTCCATGTACGAAAATATTAGGTGTAACACAATCATTCTAATGGAGAAAAGGGGTTAAGCAGTCATCATCTAAATATATACTTCCGAGTCCCATATGTATTTTCCTTTTCAGAAAATTTACCAAAGGAAGAAATGATCCAGTACTCGAGATTTCATACTTGAAAGCTCCAACACTGGGGGGGCTATATATATATGAATAGGAAAAAGCAAAATGCAAAAGGCAAGAAAACAAAAAGTGCCAGGAATTCAAGAAGACAAAAAGGTCGAAATTCAAGCATGGATCAGCCTAAGAGCCAAAAATCCCCCTCCAAAATCTTTGAAGAAACTCAGAAAAGAGACATAAATGAATCCAAGATGTACTCCAAGTTCTTATGAGTTTTTAGTCATGGGATTATAAACCTAAAATTTTTGAATCTGTTGTAAATAAAATATCTGTGAAAGAGTTGTAAATGTTGTATTACATAAACAAAGAATGATGTACAAAGTTTGAAAGTTTAAAGATTAAAACTTCCCAAATTATTTCTTTTTTATACTTCTTTCATATATTTAAACTAATATGAAGATGAGACGTCATCTTCATCAGTGTCATTTATAAAAGGGCCCTCTTTTATTATAATTTTATGTCTATCTGAATCACGGAATATTGAAGCATTTGTAAAGCAAAATTAAATGACAAAGGGTGAAATAAAAACCCAAACATTATAATAGGCGGAAAATAAAACCGAAATTTATATGTCAAACTTTGCAAACATAAGGCAAACATTTGTCTTCAAACCTCGAAACAAGATAGGGGTAAACCAACCACAATTCTAGAAGAAAAAAAAGAAACTTTAGCAACAGGAGCATCATTGGCAGAGGTATGGAGATCAGCTTGGGAAGAAGAAGCATGTATAGTAGTTTCACCAGGAACAAATTCATTACCCTCGGGAATTCCATCTTTAGGTGAAGGAAAGTCTTGACTTTGCTGAGTTTTTTTTATTGACTCTTTAGCCTTAGAAATCTTAGCATTGAGATCAAAACCCTCTTGGCTAGCTTCCATTAAGGTCTCGAGGCGAGTATTCAGAAAAGCTTTACTCACTTCAAGTGACATCTTATCCTCAAGAACCTCATAGTCTTTCTCCCACTGATCAATTTTAGTCATCAACTCCTCCTTTTATGTTTTAGAAGCGTCAAAAGCTGTCTTCAAAAGAGTAAGGGTGCTTTCCAAGAACTTAACCCTATCAGTAAAGGCACAGAAGTTTTCTTGAGTTTGAGTAAATGTTTTAACTAACTCTCCTGAATAAGCCTCTTTTTTGGTTAAGGAGTTCCCTCAAACTCCTTATCTCCTCAGTTTCCTTTGAAAGCTGCTCATCAAAAGAATATTCAAGGCTATCCTTGTCTTTACCAACTTGGCTTGAAGAAGCTTTTTCAATTGCTTATTCAGCAACCATCATATGCATTTGTTGCTCTAAGGCATCATTCTCCTCTACCAAAACCTCCTTCTCCGGTTAAAGATCTTCAAACTGTTCTTTCCAACTGTCATCTTTGATATGATAATTAGCAATTTGTTGGTCAGTTAGATGATTCTTTTCACGAGTTTCATGCCTATCAAGTTGATCTATGAAGGACGAAAAGAGGTTATTAGAAGAATAAAAAGGGAAAAAAGAAGTAGTAAAATCAAAACTCGAACTTTCAAAGATGAATGAACATTATCATTTATCCAAGTCAAAGATCTGTGACTCTCTAGATTTGCCTTCTTTATGGGACCTAGTGGAGGCTTTAACCACACGTCGGCTTGGCCCTACTTCTTCAATAAGTTCCCACCTTCAGGAACTTCAATAACAATTTTCTTTATCTCCTTCTTGATACTTGAAGGATCAACTTCTATGTGAGTAACAGTTGAAATAACAGATGAAGTGAAAAAAGCCAAGTAGGGAGCATCAACAGCAACTTCGGATAAGGGGACTGAGGATGATCGGGGATTGATTGTGGAAGAGAGATAAGGGGCAACTCCTCATAAACAAGCCCAAAGGCATCTTCACTTTCAAAGCCATGGACAAATAGTTGTTCAGTAGAAACAGGTGGGGGATCGTTCACTTCTTCACCAGAAATCAGTAATGGATCTTGAAGGAGAGGTAGTTTCATCATCGAAAATAACGCACCTCCTAAATCGAGGTCAACGAACTAAAGAACGCTCTTCTAGTTCATCTTCTCCCTTAGAGCCACATGATCCATCAACCTTCCTCTTTGAAAAGGAGTTGAGAATTCTTTCTTGAGCAAGGCTCACCATAAGTCTTACAGATGAAATAGAAGCGGGACTAACACTACGAATGGGAAATCCTAACCAAAGAAAAGAGTCATGGTACGAAACTCTTAATTTAACAAAAGTAAAAAAAGACTAAGCGGGAATAAATACCGTGTGTTTAACTTTCCATGCACCCAAATCTCTGAGAGAGATACTTCCAAGATCTTCTCTCCATAGGGGCAACAGATAGCAACTTTCCTACCAAAGCACGAAAGTTTGGGATTTCCTAAAAAACTTCCATAGTTGCTGAAAAAGTAGAGATGAGAATACATGAGAATCTATTTTTAGAAAGGAAAAGGATAAGATGCAAATACTTACGTACAAAATTCCACTTTTCTGGAAAAGACATATTTTCTTCACCTACCAAAGCACTAGTGGGAGCAGAAATGAAGCGAGCATACCAGCATCGATCTCTATCATCTTCAAAACTAACTAATTCTCTCTTAATTTTGGCTACAAGGGAAAACACTCCTTCACGAAATAGTTTCGGGGAAAAAAGATGGATTAGATGACGAAAAGTAAAGGGCATAGAAGCCAAGTTTAACAAGTAACGGAGGCATGCAACAACTCTCAAAATAATAGGACCAATATGTCCTAAACACACATTCAAGTAACGACAGAACTCAATGATTACCAGGTCAATAGGAGCTTAAAGCCTAGAGTAAAAGGATATGTATAAATAAAGGAATAACTAGTTTGGTATGAAATTATTCTTTGATTGGTACCAGCTCCTAAAATTGGGAAATCGGGTTTCAAGTTACAATCTCTTCGAGTCAGAGCGAGAAGACCAGTGGTAGTTAGAGTTGGGTGATGATCAACACGATCAAGGGAAGCATCCATGGAAGAAACTTGACTCTTCATGGATTCACTATCAGTCACGAAAGATAGCTCTTGAGGAACTATTTCATCAACTGTGGGTTCACGTAGAGCTTCAGCTGAATCTTTACCTTTAGAAAAAGATCTTGGGGTTGCAAAAGCTCTAGGTCTAGAAGAAGATGGATTGACAACACTACTTTAAGAGGCGGAGCGACAGTTAGAAATAGAACCAAGACTACGCAATCTATCACCTCTTCTACTCCCAGTAGGTATATTAGAGGAAGCAAATTCATCAACAATGTCGACTTTGCAAATTTGCGAGGATCGGAGGAAGACATGATTAAACAAAGAAACACAAGGAAAAGATGCAAAAAGAAGTAAGACAAGAAGACGAAGAAGGAAAGGTTTTAGAAAATCAGAAAAAGGGGTGAAGTATTTATAAAAAAGATACGATTATTGAGGTCATTATGAAGCGTTATAATGGAACCGTCACTTCGTGACTGATGCGATTGCAGGAAAATCCTAAAAATGCTGCAAAACTGAAGAACCGGTTGTAAAAAGCCAAGTGGCATGATCATTAAATGAAAGTGATGAACGCCACATTCTGTTCCGAAAAGGGTATGAATATATTCGAAAAAACGGCGGCAGAGAATTCCCGCCATAAAAAATTTCCACTTTTCCGAATGTTCAGTAGAGAATATTTAAGAAAGTGAGGGGACTATCTGTATTGATGGTGCAAAGAACTACACGTCAAATATTAGACTGCTGACATGGTATGACGCATGGAACAATAATATAACGACACATGGCAATCTTATTTCATAGAGAAAGAAAAGGTACGGGAAGAAATACCCACGAGACGGGATCAGGCCTAACAACATTCAAGGAATGAATAAACAGTAAAAAGAAGAAAAGACACATAGACCGAAAGGAAATAAGGAAGGGGAATCAAAATAGATATAAGGCAATTACAGTAATAAATGTGTCAATTATGAGAATCCAAAATAATGGACAATCAATATCACCCATAATTAGCTCAAATTATGGGAAAAAATTGTTACTATTGTATATTCCTATATAAGGACAAAGAATTCTATTTATAAGGACACATCTGATACAAGATTGAAATATACACTTTATATTTCTGCTTTCTCGAAATTCTCTGCCTAAACTTTGCAATCAATTATTTCCTTATTTATTCTTGTTATTTTCCTTTGATATCATTGAGAAAGTGAAGCAAAACTTAGTTATCAATAATCCGTTTTCTTCTAAAATTAGACTTTGACCGAAAGATATATTTTTGGTTATACAATTTTCTTGATATCCTACCAGGTGACATTAGAAGAAAATAATGATTAAGACTTCAAAACATGATTAAGCATAAGCGAGAGACAATATTCTTGGTTCCAGAGCTTCATAAAAGTGATTTTAAACGTTAGATAATTCTAGTGTTTAAATTTCCAAATAGGGAAAGCAGGGAGATAACAAAACAAGTGAATTTTATGTTATTCTATAGTCTATCCGTACAATTATTTTGGCTTTATGAGGAAAACATACTTTAAAATTACTAGAAAGGAGTCTTGGAAGGAGCCAGGAGGGGACAAACTGCTAATTTTAGAAAGTGCATCGCCAAAAGTAGTACAGAATAACGGGGGCAATAATGAGTTACTTGTCAATTTTTTTTGGAACAAAACTTGATTATTTTAAATAGAATTTATATTATATATAATGACAATGTAAATATTATTTTACTTTATCTCGGTTTAATCTACGACAATAAATTAACTAATTTTTTATTTAGTTATTGTAATAAATACTTATCATAAACATTTAATTATATTTTATTATATATGTGACTTGACTATATAAATCACTAGTGTCTAAAGCTTTCTACAAGAATGGTATCCGGTAAAATCAATTGGCTAATGATCAAAGGCAAAGTCAAGATTTTAAGTTTATGGGTTTCAAATTTTAATTGTTTGAAGTTACTGGATTCTAAATTAGCAATTTGTACATATTTAATGGCAATTTTAAGACTAATATAGGATTCAAACAAAAATTACTAGATTCGGCCGAGCCCGCTCCCGACACTCTAGCTCCGCCCCGGCTAATGATAGTGCTTGTTGGTGAAAATGCAATTACAGTTAAAAAATAAAATGATGAAATTATAATATATCTCCAGGCTGAGGCGCAAATATCTCGGTCTTCAAGCCCACTGCGGTAGCATCTTCACTTGTCCAACAACAATACTCATGACTTGTCCCCTTCAGGATACAACAGCCTATCAATGCCGTATGACTCGAACAAACTCTGGACAAGTTGTTGAGTCCAAAGCTCTACCAAGATGAACACCTTTATTCAACAAAAATAATACTTTATTCTCTTGTAGAGAATAAGTTTGAGACATAGATTATCTCTTTCTCTTAACTATCATTTTTACTACACCAAGTTCATTTTTTTCATACACACTACCATATTTTTTCACACACCAAACACAAGGAAGTAACACTACTATTTATAGGTGTGGAATATCTTCCATGAAATAAATAATAAAGGTAATGAGATAATAAAATTATAGAACATGATTTGGGGTTACAAAATTTAATTTTTAATGGGTAATTAGTGATAGATCATGACATTAGTGGTTTCATAAGTTACACCAAAATAATAATCTCTTTCTTGTCAAATTATAAATATTTTTACAACAAAAAATGCACTTTAATATTATAATAATATTAAAATGCACTAATACCAACAATGCTTTAGGGCCATTGTTGATCATGTACTCTATTTTTAGGGAACATAAGCCATATATGTTAAAAGCAAAGGCCATCTAGTTGCAAATTTCACTTTGCTAACCCCTTTGACTTGTTCCTTGCTTAGACAACCCTTTAATCATAACAAGTCCACAATACTTCAATCTCTTCGAGTGGCATTAAGATGATGGTCCAACTCCAAAATAGTCAAAAAGAGATTGGCAAATGAAAATGATAGATGATTTTGAAAGTCCATCACGACACTTTACTTGTTCCACGTTAGGGTCGTTGTCCAATCTCCAATGGGACGGGACAAAATTATCGGGATGGGACAGGACAAAAAGAACTTTAATCAGGACGGGCTTTAAACGGATCAGGATAAACGGGATGACCCGCTAGGCCCATCCCATCCCACTAATAAACATGTTAGGATGGGACGGGACATGGGCCCTAAGTGGGCCTTTTTAAAAAAATTATTTAAATATTTAAGCATTAAATTTGGCAATAACTACTTTTTTATAAATAGCAACGATTATTTTTTTAAAGTTGACAATGACTAAATTTTTAAAGTTTGCATCGACTAGTTTTTTGACTTTTTAAATAAATTTAAAACTTAATAAATTATATAAAAAAAACTACAGAATTATAAAATATTAAAATAAAAGACTTGTACGAAATATTTTTAGTAATTATTATACACTTGCAATTTAATATAATCTCAAGCAATAAAGTAACTAACTAAGACAATTCATAAAAAAATTTAAGGCTAAAGCCTTTTATTTTATTAATAAAACAACAACAACAACAACAACAACAACCCAGTAAAATCCGAGCAGCGGGGTCTGGAGAAGGTAGAGTATACGCAGACCTTACCCCTACCTCAGAGGGGGTAGAGAGTCTATTTTTCTGAGACCCTCGGCTCAGAGACAATAAATCTGTGACAACAAAAATCAAAAAATAATATCAGCAACGTGAGTGACAACAAATAAAAGGAAAAACAGTAACACAAATATTATGCAAAAGTGTGAAAAAAATACCTAAATCACTTTTTATTTTATTAATAAAAGTTTCAAATTTCACATACAAAAATTTACCCAAATATTTAAAACATAATTGATTGTGAAAATTGAGAGAAGAATATATATAGACTGTAAGAGATTTGAGAGAGAATAATTGATTTTTGTGAGAAAAATGAAGAAAGATCGGGGTATTTATAGTTAAAAATAGGTTTAAAGTATAATTTAATAAACTTAGGGGTTAAATTAAAAATTTGGAAGGGGGAAGAGGGGAAGGGGGGGGTAGGGGGTGTTTTGGGAGGTAAGGGCTAAAAATGGCCATTTATAGACATAGCAAACGACTAATTTTGAAAAATGCTATTGGCCAACGTATAACGACCCTGCTGGTCGTTTCATGAGATACAAATCCATTTTCTCCATTTCTGCTCCCTTGTGTGTTTTTTTATTGTATTTGATCATATCGTGTTGGTTGTGTTGTGTTCGGAGTGGTCGTAAAGTGGAATGAGATACTTAGTCTCTAATTTAGGAGCTTAAGTTGAAAAAATTCAACCGGATATTGACTTATGAGTGAAAGGTCTCGGATGTAAATTCTGATGGTTCAGAGAGCTTCGTTAGGTGATTTCGGACTTAGAAGCGTGTTCGGAATGTACTTTGGAGGTCCGAGGTAGATTTATACTTGAATTGACGAAAATGGAAATTTGACGTTTTTCGGCCGACAGTGAAAATCTTGATATCGGATTTGGATTGAAATTTCAAAAATTTGAGTAGGTCCATTGTGTCATTTGTGGCGTGTATCAAAAATTTCAGGTCATTCGGATAACGTTTGATAGGTTTTTGCATTGTTTGCGGAATTCGGAAGTTTGGGAGTCCTTAGGCTTAAATCGGAGGGTGATTTAGTGTTTCATTGTTGTTTTGAGTGTTCCGAAGGTTGGTATAAGTTTGAATGATGTTATGTGACTCATAGGTATTTTTGGTTGGGGCCTCGGGATGAATTCGAAAGGTTATCGGAAAGATTGAGCTTGATTTTGAGCATCTGAAGTTGCTACTTCTGTCATATCCACAGCTACGGATAAGGGACCGCGGGTGCGTGACCAAGGCTGCAGATGCGGAATATTGGAAGTTGAGGCAAGGCCGCAGGTGCTTACTAAAGACCGCACCTGCGGGACCACAGATGCGGGTAAAGAGCCGCAGAAGCAAAATTTAGAGGTTTAAGTGGAAACTGTACCTGCGATGGATTTTCCGCAGGTGCAGCGTCGCAGAAGTGACTTGGAGACCGCAAGTGCGAAAGTCGCAGAACAAAAACTATATAAGCATTACTTCGTGAATTTCAGTCTTTTATCCATCATTTTTGGTCGAGTTGGAGCTTGGGGATTGCGATTTTAAGGGAGAATTTAAGTATTTTGAGTGAGATAAGCTATGTTTCTATGTTTATTTTCTCTTTATTTTCATGTTGTTCCTATGTTTTATATATATATATATATATATATATATATATATTTCTGTGATATTACTAATATTGTCTTCCTTTGTCTTTTTGTCTTCTTGAGTCGAGGGTCTTTCGGAAACAACCTCTCTATTCCTCCGGGGTAGGGGTAAGGTCTGCGTACACACTACCCTCCCCAGACTCCACTAGTGGGATTTCACTGGGTCGTTATTGTTGTTGTAAGTGAGATAAGCTACTTTAACATTTTATCTTGAGTTTGTGGCAATTATTTTATTGTTTAATCATGTTTTTAGTTGGAAAATTAAAAAAGAAATTGGGAGATTAGGGCTTGAAATTGGAGAGTTTAAATTGGTTATTTGAGGGGTCATTTGAGGTCCGATTTTCAAGATTTTATTATGCATATACTCATGAGGGGATAAGAATTATAGTGATATAATTATTATCGGATTCCAAGACTTGGGCCCGCAGGTCGGTTTTGGCTAATTTCAAGAATTTTGATTAAATTTGATAATTTTCGCGCGGGCTTTGTTCCTTTGGCATGTATAGATGTTATGATTCTGATTTTGGTTAGATTTGGGGCGATTTGAGGCCGAGTCAAGAGGCAGAGCATTGCGAAGTAGATTTCCGTCCAGTTCAAAGTAAGTAAAGGTTGTAAATCTAGACCCGAGAGCATGAAACCTTGAAATTTCGTACTATTTTGATAAATGAGGTGACACACATACTATGTGACGGGTGTGTGGGCGTGCATCCAAATGGGATTGTGACTTGGTCCGTCCCGTGGCAACTGTAGAGTTGCATATATTTGTTAAACTCTATATGATATCTATATGTTTTAGAAATGATTCTGTTAACTTGGGCTGAAAGCCATGTTTGGGGTCTTGTGTCGTACTGTTGGACCCTCAGGGTCATTTTACTGTTATCCTCATATTATTTTTGATAGAAAACATTATCCTCAGTATCGGTGTATACCTATTTATCATTAAAGCTTGTTCCTCACTCTATTTTTAATATTTATGAAAGTGTCTTATGTTGAGCTCCCTGAGATGCCCGAGTGGCTTGTGAGGTTGAGGAGTGAGTGAGTGAGGCCGAGGGCTGGATTGCGAAGATAATTATGGATCGGGCTGCACGCTGTAGCGCTATATATATATATATATATATATATATATATATATATGAGGATCTTAAGTCAAGAGAAACAATTCAAGTAGAATTGGTTTCATATGAAAGACATGTTGTTTTGGACCTACAGTTCAAACACATGAAAGTATAAAGTCAATGATATGTGCAATCAGTTTTGGATATCTTATTTGTTAGCATGACATGAAAACTTGATGCAAATCTAAAATCTATTTATATGGCTTATTGACTATACTTATATGGCAATTCATGAACGATTTAAAATGCTAATAGCATATACAATTCTTGGAGAATTTTTTGGTCACAAATGACCACATCCTAAGTGCAATCTGTGCACAAAGGTATCTTGCTATAACTATAAGAATGATAATATGATAGCGAGGATTTTCAAGGCGCAACATATTCATTGGAGTTAATATGGCGGATTTATTCACCAAATCTTTGCCGACATCAACCTTCAAGAAGCTAGTGCACAAAATTAGGATGCGAAGGCTCAAAGATGTGAATTGATGCTCTCATCAGGGGGAGTTAATACGCGTTATACTCTTTTTCCCTTACAAGATTTTGTCCCACTGGGTTTTGCTTGCAAGGTTTTTAATGAGGCAACCAAAAAGCGTATTGTCAGATATGTGTACTCTTTTTCCTTCTCTAGAAATTTTTTTTCCATTGAGTTTTATTTAGTTAAGGTTTTAACGAGACACATTATCTGTTGAATAGACATTCAAGGGGGAGTGTTATAAATAGAATTTTATTTATGGTGAATGTCTATATTTAGAGAGATTCTAGGGTTTATTACTTAGTGTCTAAGTCACCCTCTACCTATAAATAGAGGGTTCTATTCCATTGTAAATCATCCCAAAATTCAATAAGAATTTCCTCTCTCTTTCTTTGCAATATTGTTCTTGTTCTTTTATTATTTTATATTACTCATGACTTCTTGAATATAATCACTTTTGGGAGAGTTTCTAGTCTCCCAAACTTGAGGAAACCCCGATTTGAGGCTTTACAAATGTAAAAGCTAAACCATTAGTTATCCATTGGTTCCACTTTCTGAATGGATAATATGGTTCTTATCCATATTTGATCCATCTTCAAAAAGCTCATTATCTAATCTATTTTAAGTGAATAACTGTTTTCTTTTAATCATTTTGCCACCTCTAAGTGTGTCATGTAAGGCAAGAAAATGTTAGTGGTTTCCTTTTTATTTGTTTTAAGCCTTCATGTGCATTATTATTCGATATTTATTCTAGTGAGAGTATGTAGGCATACTTGAAGGAATAGTTGGGATGTGTAAGTTGGTCCAACTCTACGTTGCTCGGACTTCCCAAAATGTCACCATACATGTATTGGATCCTGCAAAAAAGCATAAATTTTTACAGATTCGATAGAGACACCTTGGAGAATCCGAGCAATATAGGTCCAAACACCGCTAGATTTACACACAAATTCATAATTGTTGTTTAGTACTTAGTTTATACATTTACTATATAAAA